>KZ505652.1:1809668-1868515 GCA_002844005.1 Limosa lapponica baueri | reverse complement strand
CAAATGAAAAAAAAAGTAATACAAAAGCTGTGCACAAGATACCCCCGAAAAAAAGAAAAAAAGAAGAAAAAAAAAAAGGGCCCCTTCTGAAACAATCTAGTTCCTCTCCTGTATCCTGCTGTTGATAAAAGATGACAGATTCTTTCCCTTGACAAAACACCAGTGGTAGGTCTCAGAACAGCATGTTGAGACACCAGTTTCTCTGGGAGATTTCTTATTCATTCACAGGCCAAGAACACACGGTGTGCTTCAGCCGCTGGGCAGGCTTGTACTGTCAAGTTTTCATTCCTCCCTGCAGTTTTGGTGGCTGAGGAAGCTGGAAATCAGGATTACTATATATTCTTCTGCCCAGCTCCAAATCTTTCTGCTCTTTTCCTGCAGCAGTCTCTTCCTTTACAAAAGCAGCACCACCAACCAGAGACAACAACGCTCCTAAGGACTTCAGAACTGGTTGGAGACAAATCAGAGATGAGGATACCACTGTGGGCTGAAGTGCTTGTGTGAAGGAGAAGACCTCATCTCTAAAACTTGGGTGACAACTTGGATGGCAAGAAGAGAGTGAATTTCTATTTTCCAGGGCATTTTGCTGATTTTCTATGTAACACAGCCTGGTCCTATGAAGGATTCAGCACTCCTTTTGGGAGCTGGTCTTGCCTGGGATGTCATGGGATGGATCTTTTAATGAGACAAGCCTCAGTCTCCAGAGATGCCTGGGATGGACTCTCCACGTTGCTAGGACAATTTTATTTGATGTGAATACCCACAGTCTTTTAAAAGCACCGGAGCTGGACAGTGGCACCTTCCCCTCTGTGGAATTACTTCTTCCAAGTGAAGAGCAAAGAGGAAAAGCTGGCCATTTGGGACAGGCATGGGGAGAAAAGAAAAAGCTTCCACACATCCTTTCCCAAGGGCATGGCATCCCCCACCTGCACCCTCTTGATATGGAGACTGCTGCAAGCTCAACATAGGTCCCAAGAGCACTGGTTTCCACTCCTTTCCTCCCAATACTGGGCAGTCATGACTCCTTGCCTCTGCAAATCACACCACTTTGGAGAGTTGTAGCTTCATGGTTCTTTGTCTCTCCTCTCTCAGCCTCTGTCATCACTGGCAATGTATTTCATTGCTTGGCCTGCATGGTGCCATTCATGTCCTACAGAGAGCGGTTTCTCTTCCTTAAAGGGGGACTACAGGAAAAATGGGGACAAACTCTTTAGCAGGGCCTGCTGCGATAAGACAAGGGGTAATGACTTTAAACTAAAAGAGGAAAGACTCAGACTAGACAGAAGGAAGACATTTTTTACGATGAGGATGATGGAACAGGTTGCCCAGAGAGGTGGTAGATGCCCCATCCCTGGAAACATTCAGGGACAGGTTCGAAGGGGCTCTCAGCAACTTGATGTAGTAGAAGATGTCCCTGCTCATTGCAGGGAGGTTGGACTAGGTGACCTTTAAAGCTCCCTTCCAAACCAAACCATTCTATGATTCCTCTTCTCTCAGAGCAGCAGAGACTGCTCTCTGGCTTGTGGGTTGCACACAAAATATCTCTAAGGAGATTTCTCAAGTTGGCAAGACCTTCTCTCCTCCTAGAGCCCTCATCCCACTTATCCCAGTTGCTTCAAAGCCATCTCTGCAAGACTATATATGTTAACAAGAGAAGGCTGTCAGGGCTGCTGATAGAAACCCGACAACCCCCAGTTACAGGGGACATTTGCTGCAGAGATGGCTTTTAAGGCAGGTTTTCATTATGTGGAAAGTCTGTATCCAAGCTGTCCTGCAGGGTGGCGTGGTGCCTGTATTTACAGTGCTGGCAGCTTTCAATAGCAATCTATTTTTAATGAAACCAAGCTGGAATGTGGTGCCTAAACCCTTGATTTAAGGCAGATTTCTAAAGGGAAGATTTACGCAAATTTGCTTGATTGGAAATTAATTATTGCAACAGTAAAGTTCAGCTCAAATAATCTTGGAGAGACAGCCACAGGAGTCAGATAATTCATGTCGGAGAGAAGACATCAATTTACATTCCTCACATTTCCATTTGGAAGGTTTCCTAATCCTAGAGGGAACATCGTAAGGAAAGCAAAGGGTGAGGGGAACTGGTAGCAGATTGAGTTGGTCCCTGAAACCCTCCCAAGAGAGTCATTGTGCCTGAGTTATGGCGAACTTGGTTTCACAAAGGGGGCAAAATACTCCAGACCCATTTGGTATGCCAGCTCTGCTGGATGCTCCTGTGAAGTTAAAGTGATGGTTGGAGGCCCAGGTATGAGAGGAAAAACACGTTGGCCTTGGTGAGTGAGGGGTTTTGATTTGGAAGTGTGGGTTTTTACCTATGACTCTTATTTTGCTGAAAGGAGCCCTGATCAGGTTTACTCCTGAAGTGGGGAGGTGTTGTGGGCACAGGGAAGCTTTGTTGGGCTCTGGTCCCACTTGCATTTCACAGCTCCTCTCTCATTTCCTGAGCCATTAGCCAAATATTTGGAATGGGAGAGGAACTGAGCCAGCTCCAGGACTCAACAGGTGATGGCAATACACGATGTTTAAATTCACCCTGCATTACAGCATTGTCCTTAGCCACATATGTTGATAATTTCTAATTTAATTGCACTCCTGTCCTTAAAGTATAATAGGAAACCAGCAGTCTAGTATGCCCTCAGAGGTGTGAGTCCCTCATCCTCCCAGATAGGAAATTCCAACCTGCTATTTCATTTATTTATTGTAGCACTGGGACATGGGGCTCTCTCTCCTCCACCTGTGCATTGCATGATGAGCTTAGTGCCATGCTTCCATCTCTTCACCATGACTGGGGGCCCCCAGCACTCGTTGGGTTGTGTACCACTAACATCAGCTCTGGAGCAGGTTAAATTACCAGTGAGCATCTTCAAAAAGCTTGAAGGACATGTTATCTCAAGTCCTGACCAGGATAGCTTCTGGTTTGGATTTTTCTAAGGATCAAATTCTGCCCCTATTCACAAGGTCTGGCTTTGAGCATCGTGTCTGAACTCGAGGCAGGAGGGAGGTGGAAGTGGGGAGAAGAGGATCAGTTTGGGAAACCCAATGATGCCTTGGTGTGGTGCCTGCCTTAGCCCGTCTCTCACAGTTGGGAGTGATTAACTAGATGAAGTTCTCCTCCTCTCCTCGCCACCTCCTGCTGGGCGGTCCAGCTTGGCAGAGACTGTGGTCTGGGTTTCTCTTGTTCTCTCAGCCGAAATGCAGCTCCGGTGATGAAGAGGAAGGCTCTGGCTAGATTACTTCTGCTGTTTTCAGCAGCATCTGTACCTCCTCAGCCTCTCCACTGCCTTGTGGGCTCCAAGTCCGGTTTTCCTGCCTTTGTCACCACACTGCACTTCAGGAAACAGACCCAGGATAGGAAGGATGGTCCAAATCTCTGGAGCACTACATTTCTCTTTGACACTGGCTTGCTTTTCCAGCCTTTTCCGGTTTGCTGTTGCTCCGTGTGACATCTCTTCTCCCCTACCAAATGCACTTCAGGAATCTATCTGATTCTTTCCATAGCCAAATGGGAAAGCAGTACATTTCATCCCTTGTCCTTCCAGAACTCAAAACCAAAAAGACTTCTAATCTAGTTGTTGCACCCTTGAATTAGAAATGACACCTCATGGATGGGTGTTGATGTTCCCTCTGTTTGCTGAGAGTTATCAAGAGCTTCACAATCATTGTGACTGCAGACCACAGGCTGGGAGCTGCTGAAACACCTGCCACCTCCTTGAGGGATTTCTCTGAGGAAGAGCTGCTGGGTTTGATCCCAGATACTTATCTTGCTAAAGTGGCTGGCACCCTGATGAGGTCCAGCCCTAGCCTAGTGCAATGTTATTAATGCATGAAAAAGAAACTCTTTGAACATAAGGACATAAAAATGGTCATTTGTCCTAGACTAAAACATCACCTTGCCCATTCTTTGCCAGCGGACAATAGTGTAAACATAGGAAGGTTGTAGTGATACTTCTCCAGATACTCTCACAGCCGCTAATGGTTTGTTTAGGTTCTTCATGAATCATAGAGCTCTTTATGTTTAATATCCTGCAATGCATTTTTCTTCCCTGAATTTCTCCCATCACATTTTGAACACATGTAAATCACTGGCAGTATTCAGCTGGAGATTCAAAATCTACCCCTACTGATGCCATAGGTTTCCTCAGTGATGCTGGGCAAGTCAGCCCAAGCTTTGGCCACAGATTCTTGCCTCCAGTGAACACAGCTTGGAATGTTGAGGTCTAATTCACCGTAGTGCTGAGCAGTCAAGAGGATCCAGACTTTTCTGGAAGGTAATGTGGAATTTAATCAGGGCTAGCTCTCCCCCAGTTTCTTAGAATTCACAAGTGGCGTTAAAACACACTGGGGGGTAAACAGATGGAGCACACCATGGAGCACAAACTGCATTTCCTAAGGAGATCTGGATAAGAATAAATAATGGTAATATTAACAAAGATGAGTAGACAAGTATTTTGTTTTCCTACTGTAGCATGCTATGCATACAACAGGTAACATAGATCATTAAATCTGCTTCAAAAAAGTGGCTGACAGCATCCTTTTAAGCTAATTAAAGTAATTCTGGGTAGCTTTTTCTTGTTTGAAATTAGACAGGGTAATTTTACAGATATTTAGGTCACTCTCAGTGCACATACTCTATTTAGCAATGCAGGCTTTTTTACTAACATGACTGTCTTTGCCTGCATTCATGAATATCTACAGATTTTTCTTTGTAGATAAATTCATCCCTGAATGAAAGACAAAAGATGAAATCTTGAGGATTGCTGCTGGTTTTTCTAGTCAATGAATATACACTCCTCCTTGAGCTTGGAAAGGAAAGGATGGCCTATATTTTTTATGGGAGTTCATGAATAGTTTTACACAAATACAAGGATTGTATTTTCTCTTTTGTTGTTCACCATGCTCTAATTAGTTCAGCATTAACAGGAATTAAGTGTCCTATTTAGCCGGAGTAGGTGTCTATTCTAATGTTACTAGTTCAGTCAGCTGCATTTGATACCTCTGAGCATGGGGTCTTAGGCAAGAGAAGGCACCTTGGAGTGATTCTTTCCTTGTTAAGGAGTCCAGAATTTCATGTGTAAGTGGACTTCCACACAGGAACCACAGGCTTTCCTGTGGCTTTGCCTTCTCATTCAAGGAGCAGTGCTGACTCTGGAAAACTGAAAGGCTATGGAAGAGGATAGGGGTTTCGGCAGGCTCAGGATACTTGGTTTTACATCAAAGTTTTGGGGAGAAGTGGAAGGAATGACTCAGTGTCTGGGGGAGGCTGCAATAAGAATGAAAAGCAAAAAGACCATGACCTGATGTGAAGAAAAAGCTTACTGCACCTGAGAAATTCGTGGCTAGCACCAAACAAGGAGTCAGGGAAAAACGGACATCAAAATTTGGTCGTACCAAGGTCCACCTAGCACAGTGCCTTTTCCCCTGGATGCAAGGAGGGGATGATTAGATAAATGTCAGAAGAAAGATGACAAGCACAGTGGCCCATCACCTTCTGGACCCTCCACACTTGCAGCAATCAACAGAACTCCCAGGACAGAGATGATAGCTGGAACATCGCATTTCATTGCCAGCATTACATCTATCCTCCAGCAATTTGGTAATCCTCCCAGGAACCTTTTGATAATTTTGTCCCCCTCGATATCCAAGACATTGGAGTTCCACCAGATCACAATGTTATGTTAAAATAGTACTCACTTGTGTCAGTGCTGCCCCTTCAGCATCTTTGCAGTAAATTAAACCAGCATCTGCCCACTTTGCCATGGACTCACAACCTGGATGGTTGGCTCTTGGTGACAACTTGTCATTTGAGGAGGCTTAGTGATCTCTTCTAACACTACCAGGGTGCCCTTGTGCTTCTTTTGGAAGAATCTTGGTACTTACTGTTTTATTTTTGTCATCGTGGTCCCAGAACTGAGTATACCTCCATGTGTTTTCTCCTTATGTATTAGATGACACTGGTTCACAGTTAAGGGCTGCAATTTTGTTTGGGTTCCTATATCCATCACAGCTCTGGCAGTGAACTTGCTATGTTGCTCCTGATCTATGTTCTCACTTACATGTAAGTGAGAAAAAGATCAATTCCATGAGATGTAGGTTTGTGACAACTGGAATCAATAACTACAACAGACATCTTTAGTCCATGTGTACACCAGTTTATAAAAGCAGCCAAAGCAAGGATAGTACTATCTTGTTCATGACTTAGTGTGACACTTTTTCCCCACAGAAGACTTTATTTTTTTTCAATAAAAAAATATAATTAAATATTTTAATTGAAAAAATCCCAAGTTTTGGAAATGTTACTGAAAGCTGGCCCTATGTGGGCCTTCTGCACCATACAATTGCAAGGAGTCAGGACTTTTCCTGTCCCATGCCAGGTCCCCTCAGGGTGCATGATGAGTTTCTGTGGCCATGGTACATCAGGGAATCTTTTGTCCAGCTGAAGACCTCTCAATGAGAAGTAAACCAGTTTTTCCAGGAAATGGGGAAAAAAAAAAAGTTGTTAATTTCTTTTGTCTGCTTTTACTATTCCTATTACTATAGAAACTCAAAAGTAGTAGTTGTGGACCCAGCTAGAGCTGTGCTAAGTGCTGTGCATAGGATGGAAAGACAGTCCCTGTCCCAAATTGCTTAGAATTGATGTGCAAGACAAGAGACACTGAAATGGTTTTCCAGGAAGGTTCCTGACCACTACCACTGATAATGAGGCTGGCACCTTTGTTGGTGGATGTCACGAGTTCTTTTATCCAATTTATAAGGCTGTTATGGCCTGGAAAACACAAAGATTGTTGCAGTTCCTTATATTTATGACTAAGAGCAACCTCTCTCTTCTGCTGTCAGATTGCTCCCTTGGGTTAAAACCCTCTTGAGTTGTAATTACCACATCATTGTGTCACCAAGGCAACCTCAGCATTCACTTTGGGAATCCAAGCACACATAGCTTTAGCTTTGCTTTTTGGGTCTGAAGCTCTTTGTAAAACTTCCTCCAATCTACTTCCATATGAGGGTTTGTTTTTCCAGGGATAAGCCTTTGGAGAAGGCAATTTTCCTTTCCACACCAGATGGGAAGTTCTTAAAGAATAGGAGAATGATTTAACTCTGTCCTGGTCGGCTGAAGTTTTCCAGGCCTTAACTATTCAGTGACACAGAAACAACCAGAGTGTGCCAGAACCAGTGGCCAGCCTTACTCCAGATCTTGTTTTTGACATTAATCATTTCCAGCTGTTTCAAAGAAAGATGTAAGAAATGCTATGCTTGATAAATTATGCAATTTTCCCACAGGGGAAGTTTTATCCTAATGGGCTGTTGGTAGCTTGTTTGTGCTCTGCAGTATGAGAATTGATATCCTTTTTCAGACTAATCTAACGTAGCTGAAGATACTCTAATAGCCAGATAAATGCCATTTTCTTTCAAATTCTTTCTTCCTTTTTTTTTTTTTTTTTTGCAATTTTTCTAACCCCTGAGCTTGCATAACGGCTCTTGGTGATGAGTTCCACAGCTTAATTAGGCATTGTAATAACACATTTTAAATTTATGAGGTTCTCTATTTGCCTTTTAACTGAGTTGGGTGGGTTGGGTTGGTTTTTTTCTAGATACGATGACAAGAGCGAAGTAAGGGATTCCCAGCCTGCTCTCTCAGAATTGTCCGTCATTTTATGTCCTTCTTTCATGTCACCTCTTCTCCCTCTCTGCTCAACGAGCTGTGAATCTCTCAAGGCAGAGGAAAGCCTTCCTCTATTTTCTCATCATAGAATCACAGAATCATAGAATGGTTTGGGTTGGAAGGGACCTTTAAAGATCATCTAGTCCAATGCCCCTGCAGTGACATCTTCCACTACACCAGGTTGCTGAGAGCCCCATCCAACCTAACCTTGAATGTTGCCCACCTCTCTGGGCAACCTGTTCCTGTGTTTCACCACCCTCATTGTAAAAAAATGTCTTCCTTCTATCTAGTCTCAATCTACCCTCTTTTAGTTCTAAACCACTACCCCTTGTCTTATCACAGCAGGCCCTGCTAAAAAGATTGTACCCATCTTTCCTGTAGGCTCCCTTTAAGTACTTGTCCTGGTTTGAAGTAAAACAAAATCAATTTTCTTTTCAGTATTTTTACTGCAAGACTGAAATAAGGTCTCCCCGGAGGTTTCTCCTGGCTGAACAACCCCAACTCTCTCATCCTGTCTTCATAGGAGAGGTGCTCCATTCCTCTGATCACTTTTGTGGCCCTCCTCTGGGCCCGCTCCAACAGGTCTATGTCTTTCCTGTGCTGAGGACCCCAGTACTCCAGGTGGTCTGAAATCCTTTTGAAACACGGGCAGAAAAATCCACCTTTCTCATTAGTGACATGAATACTGGAAAAAGACAGAGAAAATACCTAATGTGTGCTTCAACAGAAGGGCTCACAGCTCCAGGAGGAGTTTTGCAGGAGGGGAGAGGTTTCACAGGGGTGCATTGGGTTTGACTGCCTTCCTCCATAGAGGAAGACAAAATCTTTTTTTCAGTTTTTTCCTTTGAAAAAAGGAGAGAGAGGGAAGCTGCATTCAGAGTTCATCATCCCATTTTATTTTGAATTCTGACCTAAATTGAGTCAAAACAGGATAAAGCAAGATGTTGTGAAGTTAAAATATTTTTTTTTTTAAATCCAAATAGTTAATGAGATTAAAAACAAAAATCCATGAGAGATTTCAAACTTCCAGCTTGGAATTTATATTTTTTGATAGAGATTTTAAATTTTTTGCAGGAACAAGAATCCCTCTTGCCCAGGAAACTCAGACTAAAACCTCCAAATGTCCCTATCGGGAGATAGGATGAATTATATTGCAGTTAAAAAAACTTATTAGGGCTCAGGGAACGTGGATTTATTTCTTGGCAGGGTTACGAATCCCCTCTGTAGTTCTGAACAAGCCATTTGGAAATAAATCTTATCACGGATTTAAACATCACAGTCCTGAGTGTTTCATTACCCCTTTTTTGAGGTGTTTAGTGCCTGGAATGGGACTCAAGTCCCCAGAGAGAAGGGAACAGAGGCCAGGAAAACATCCGTATGGGAACACCAGATTTTTAATATAACAGATATTCTCATTCAATATTCCTCATCTGTTCTAAGCTGGCAACCCTTTCCTGAAAAGAAACCATCCTTCCACTCCCCTTTCAACACAAAACAGTAAGATGTGTATTATTTGTTTGTGCACAGAGATATGAGATGCTGGGAGAGACTTTTTTGCCCTGCAGTCATAATGGGGTTTGTGACACAAGAAATCCTGGGAGTCTCTTTGTTTTAGATTAATAGGTTTTTCAGCTTTTTTAACTTCCTTCTGTGACTCCTGCAGATATCATAACTTCCAGCTCAAAAAACTGCAAACTCGTCTTTCCTCTACAACTGCAGGATTTTCCCTGCAGTGATGTCTCAGGAATATGGATCCTACCTCTTCCCAGATGGTTTGCAGACCAAAGGTGAGGTTGCACTCAGTTATAGGATGGGCATGCACAAGATTAGACCTGCAGCTCACACTACAGAAATAGCAGATGGGCTCTAAATACTACTACCATTTTTTATGGTGATGGATTTTTGATACTGGAAAGATGTTTTTGGGCAGAAAGATGACCTGCAAAGATGGATAGCAAAGGAAAATCTGAGTGCTCTCCCACTGCAGCATGGCCAGCTCTTTCCTGCTCTCTGAAGGGATGCCATGGCCAAGCTTGGGCACCGCGTCTAGGAGAGCATCTTGATCCTGCTCCCACCTGCAAAGAGCAAGCTTGTCTTTGAGGCAGTGGTTCTCAGCTGCCAGGGCTGGAGATGTGAGACCTGACTTTGCAGTCGAGGCAGGACCTTCAAATCAGGGCATATTTCTTCTGAAATATTTAATGGAAACCAGAGCTGCGGTACAGGTCCGCACCCCATCATGCCTTGGGCTGGGCAATGCATCTTGCTAACAGCCGAGAGCTGCTGGGGGCTGGTCCCTCTTGCTGAAGGGTCATTTAATTTGAAACTTGCGGCTCTGTCAGGGCCTAGAGCCACCGATCCCCTGGGCATGGTGAGACCCATCTGTTTACTGAGCTCTACATGTCTAGGGCATGACAAGGAACTTGGCTGGGTTGGGTTGAGGAGGCTGTTTTGAATCTTGCCTCTTTCTTGTGGGATTGCATCGGGGGAGAAGTGAATCCAGAGATGGTCTTTGATGCTGCCACTTGCTGGCAGCATGCTGCAAATGTGGACGGGTGGTTCCCGCACTGCGAATGTGCTGAGGGCATGGGCAGCGGGCACAGTGACACTAAAATAAATTAAATATTTCTCAGGAATGGGGTGGGAACATCAACAAAACCTCGGCCTTATGCAATTGCCGCCAGCATTACAACAGATTTAAAGCAGCTGCTGTTGGCTTTCCCTCTTTGCTTTCATAAATCGGTTGTTTGTCTGTTTGCTAGATGCTGGTGGACAAGGCGGCAGGGGAGAGAAAAGGACAGAGATGGTTGAGTGAGGGGACGGTGCCCAAATCTGCCATCTTTGGCAGAAGAGAGCTGACAAGCTTGAAGGTTGGCTGACTTTACAAGGACAGCAATTGCTCTTGTCATCCCAGGCAACGAGCGTGAGCTTAGGAGATCCATAGAGGGCCATAAACAGGGAGTGGTAGGCTTGAGCCAAAAGGATGTTCCTGGAAACACCAACTGGAGAAGACAAAGATGTTGCTGTTGAGGCCAGACAAAAGGCAACTCCCAGCAGCTGAACGACAAGATGAGAAGGGTTGCAGCAAGGTCTTTGCTTCCTCAAGCAAACAGAAAGAGAAGGATGATTTTTTTTACTTTTTTCTTTTTTTTTTTAAGTAACAGTGATAAGACTTAGACAGAGCCTGAGTGGGTGGTTAAAGGGAGAGGACTGGGTCTAGGGTGATGCTGGGGTGATAACCTCAGGTTGCAGAGAAGCGACTGACCCCATTGAGCTTGGATTTGGCTGTGCTGGGCCTGACTTGGTGGTTGAACTGCTCAACAAGGTGGAGGACAGGGTGGTTGCAGCAGGGAGCGAGGACATGGAGCACTTGTGTTTGAAGACGAGAGAAGCAAGATACAGGGTGAGGGAAGGAAGGAAGATAAAGGAAGGGAACAGATGACACGGGAAAGTCTACAATTGAGCACTTGAGGCTCTTCTCTTCCCTGCAAACAGGAAAGTTCCCTGATTTCAGACACAGCAGGCTTTAGTTATACTACTTTGAGCAGCCTGCTTGAAACTCTCCGTAGGATGAGAGAAACACCAATGCCCAAGCCGCAAACAGTACCTACACGTGCAGAGCACCTGCCTGTGGATATGACTCTGCCTACACATCCTGCAGGGAAGCCTGGCATGCGTTTTCCATCTCACCCCAGAAACAACATCTCTAACACGCAACACTGCAGCAGCACCCTGGGCTGTAGCTTCAAACCCCAACCATTAAAAGGAATGACTGGATACCTCTGATCCATGCCCTTCCCTAACACAAATATACTCACCTTCAGCCACATATTGCTGCCTTTATTCAGCCAAAATATTCACCAGCTTCTTTCTATTCAAATAATACTAAAAACATGCTCATACAAGGGTCAGCATGTCTTAATATATAACTAGTATTTCAGCAAAACCCCAGGAGCAATCAAATCATCACTCAAATAGAAACAGTCTATCCAGATATCCACAAAGAAGTCTTTTCCATCATTCCAGGAAATAGTCCCGCAGCTGTCTCCAGCAATCCTACTGTGAATAGATGTCTTTTGCCACTTTCCCAGAATGTCCACAGATGCAGGACGTTTCAAATCCAGAGAGGACAGTGCAGAAAAACTAAGATTTAGAGTCTCAATGGGGGGCAAAGATATTGCCCTGCCATTAGCCCTCACTCTTCAACTGCGGTGGAATGAGCTCCAGCTCTACCAATGATCCTTGTGCTAAGAGGCAGAGAAAAAGTAGATTTTGTGAGTTTCTTTCGGCCTTGACCAGTCTTTAAACGTAAAATTGGTGTAGTTTAAGTTTTGCTTGGCTTGACAAGGGTCTCAGAGTCCTGTTCATGATGAGGTTTGGAGACAGGGTGGCAATCAAAGACTGCAAAGGGTTTTGAGCATTCATTTCCTTTCCATTCATTTCAAGCCCAGCTGTCCCTTCGCAGTGAGTACATAAGTGATATATCACAGAGCAATTGCCATGGAAAACACCTCCCAGCACATCAGCTCTCTCTTTTCTGAAGCTGGGTTTTATCTGCATGTTTTTTTGCTCTTTGGGCTGGTAGCCACATGTGTGTAAGATGTCCCATTTTTGCATATTGCTCTAAGCAACTAGCTCATTGCCGAGCTTTGTGTTTCCAGCCTTGATGTCTCTTTCATCTTTGCATGCTCAAAAAAGGAGTAAACACCTTCATGGTTGCGGTTTTGTTTTAGTCTTTGAGCTTCTCTGGTGGGAAGGTCAAAAGGAGGAAGAGCTTGCTTTGTACCCTGGGTTTCTTACCAGCCTGGTATTTGTTTTCACATTAGAAAAGGTTTGTAGACAGAGCTTGTGCTTACCAAGTGCAAAATCCTCACCCATTTGCCTGAGACATCCTTCCTGCCTGCAATCCCGTGACCACTCCTTTCAGGGAAGGCAGGAAAATATGCATAGGAGGATACTGCTCACCATCACCACAGTCCTCCTGGACCTGCAAGGCATCCTCACCCTGGATTAGGGAGTTAAATGAAAGACTCCTGCACAACCCTCAGCAGACGTGCTGGTTGCATGCACTGTTTGAACCCCTGAATCCTTCCCCTTGCCCTTGTCAGGCTTTCCTGTCCTGGCAAAGGAAGGTCCAGATGTGGGTCTAGTTCAACCAGAGGTGAACACCACATGGTATGAATTAGCGGCAGGCAGGAGTACTGGGTCAATCCAGTCCATCAGGCAGTCTTTCCCTGTGTCAGACCATCTATTTTGCAGCCTGGCTCCACAGACAAAAGAAGATCTGCCCTTTGTGGATATGTCCTCTCCATCTCTTCTCCTCCCTGCCGCCTGGCTGGCCTGGACGCATTCAGCTGACTCCCCACCAAACACCCCTCCGGGATTTGCAGCGATAACCATACCAGCCGACGGAAATCTTTTCCTTGACTTACCTCCTCCCAGTGAGAAACTTTCCCATCTGTTTGTCAGTCAGTTTCTCCCCATCAGCAAGAGTTCCTGGCAGAGTGCCCCATCTCTATAACTTGCCCTGTAGCTTTTTTTTGTGTGTGTGGGGAAAACAACTGGGCTAATTAATAGAAGAAAAAATTCCAGTGAAGACTTAAACACAAAGACCTCACTTTTGGCTCAGGAAGTCTCTGAGCTCCAGATTGCAGTCTGACTGAGTATTGTGAGGAAGCATTGCTACGTACTCCCCTTTTCCTATGCTCATCCTTAGGCATCGGTTGTTATCACCACTGCCAGAAGATAGGACACAGGGTTACTTGGACCTTGGCTCTGAGCTGCCGTGGCTGCTCTTGTGCGCAGGGCTAGGTCTGTGCTTCTCCACTTACAGTAAAAGTAGCTTGCAAAGACCTAGAGAAAGGCGAGCTGAAGCCTTCTCTCCCTTTCCACAATTTCCTCTCTGCTTATTTAGCCCGATTAAAATTTTGCATTTTGTGTTGTTTGGTATCTGCATTGTATTTACACCATGATTGATGTTCCCTATTGTTTTTGTATCATGCACCTCTTTTACCCTTGTTTGTTGTTTAGCATTAGAAACAGGAGCAGTATACATTTCTAGTCACATTATCTAGCTTTGATGTGAAATGAAAGTTTTCCAGTCCCCAGAAGGTAAAAGGAGAACTGTTATGTTACCAAAACCCCCTTCTTTCTCCTAAAGGAGACTTCTGAGCAAATGAAGACTTAAGTGAAAAAAAAGTTTCTAAATACTCTGAATAGAAATTGCTTCTCATTTCTTTTTATCGCATTTTCACTCTTGTTTTAGTTCTGCTTTCACAGCTGTTCTAGTTGTAAGAAACTATGGCAAAAAAGAAGGCTGAGAAGCCCTATACTGCTTATTAGTAATAGCAAGTGCAGCAAGTGCAACAAAAATGTAGAAAATCTTATAAAATCTTAAAAATCATTATATACATACAAATTAATTGGAAAATTAATTAAACATCATCCTTTTTGGTTTTTTTTCAGGGGCATAGGTTGTTTTCTCACCCAGCTGAAGTTCCCTGTATGCCAGTAAGCTCGAGAGCTGTAAGGAATATTCTGGCAGCTGCTTCAGCCAAGCTACATCTCCAGAGCTCTTAGTGGGATGTGTGACTTTGTCTTTGGCCATTGTTTTGTTCTCCTTTTATTTAGCATCTCTTTCCTTTATGTTAGTAAAAGCGTTGGGTGAGGGATGCTGCAATGCTTGAGACTGCTTTAATGCAAGCCAGAGAGGGGACCATCAGGCTGAAGGGATGTGCAAGAAGTGAGGCAGCTCTACCCACATTACCTGGGCATTAAAGGGCTCAGAAAAAAAACAACAACACAAAGATGAAAGAGGATTTGAAACAAGAGCCTGTAGTGCTTTTTTCCTCACAATAATATTGTGAGAGTTTTAAGAAGTTCTAATACAAATGAAGAATTGGGTTTTCCATATATTACCTGCAGTACTTCATTATTCAAAAAAAAAAAAAAAAAAAAGAGTTGCATTAAGACAGTGAAGCTATTCTGTTTATTCACAGCAGTTATTCTTTGAGAACAGTGTCCACATATAAAAAAAAAGATTTTTACCTCAAAATACTTCCAAGACCTTTGAAGCAAACTTAGTTGCTGGCTTGATCAAATATTATATGAACACAAATAAACCCTTCCTTCTAACATCTATGGTTTTACCTTGTTTACTTGTAGCACACCTATTTCAGTTGAACACTGAATGCAAAGCAGTTCAATTTTTTTCCAGTACAGCATTTGGATTTCTTTCTCATATATCACTTTCCAAATTGTAGTGTGAATCACTGAACGATATTTACTCTGGACAGACACTTTGGGTCTAGGCACACACCAGCTCCATGGGATCAGAGCAAGCACCCAGAAAGTCCAGCTAGTAAGACCATTTCATAGCAGGAGTTTATGGAGGTGTATCACTCAGAGCAGGGCCCACCACAGACAGATACTGCTCTCCTGCCTCCAGTGGCTCGTAACTAAATTCTTTACCCAGAGGTGATGTCTTTGTATTTAATAATGTGTAAGGGAACTTCTACCACTGACCTGCCCAATTGATTCTGGAACTTGGGTAACCGTTTGTGGTCTTACTGCAAGGATGTGCCCCATCAGGGCACAGAGGTGAGAAGTGCAGTGTGCGTTGGTGACAGGAGCAAACCAGCATCCCCTTTGTTGTGGATTCCAGCACAGTCTCATGGTGGACCTGATGCCACTTATGTGTCTTGCACATTGTTTTTGTGGTTGGCAAATGCAGGGTAAAGTGAGGAAGTCCCATGGTCACAGACAGAAAGGATACAAGGAGAGATCTGTGGCCAGGAGAGTTGAGGACAATAGGGTGTCTTAAAATGACATTGAAAGCAAAAGAAATTTTCACAATGGTATTGAGCCATTACCCGACTGAAATGGAAAAAAAGTGTTGATAATGATGAAAGCAGAAAAGTTCCCTAAATATTTCTGCTCTGTAGTTGGGAATAACCAGATAATGTAATCACAGCCTAGATGGTGAAATGCTTTCCATTCCGACAGTAACCCCCTAAGGGGAGTTTGGGCAGCAGCTATTAATTCTTGACATCGCTGGGTCTAGATAACTGCACCCAAGAGTTTTAAAAAAGCTGCCTGAGGAGGTCTCTGGAACATTAATGATGTTTTTTTTCACTTGGTTTGGGTGGTTCTGAAAGATGAGAGTCCAGCTAATGTCATAACTATGTTTTTCAAAAGGTAAGTGGGATATCCTAGGAAAGTGTAAGTCCGTCAGTCTGGCATCAGTCCCAGGCAAAATAATACAGAATCTCACACAGGATGCAATAAATTAAGGGAAGATAATTAATAGAGGAAGGAAATTAAAGGAGGGTAACAAAACTAAGGCCAAGTAGTAATACTGTCAAGTGAATTGGGTACTTTTTAAAAATAAGTTTACCAATTTTTACAGAATTGTAACAGGCTTGATTTTGTAGGTTTTGTGAGAAAGTTACAGAAAGACGTGCTTCAAGTTGGTCCTGATTTTAGTTTGAATTAGAGTTAGAATGGTACGCAACGCATGAGGAAGACATTAAATAACTTGCAAACTAGCTAATTAATAGGATTCAAAGGGCAATTGTACCTCAGTAATAAATGTAGTGGCCGTGTTTCCATTGAGGTTGGACAGAAAGCATTTCCATGCTATTTAACATTTGAATTAATGACCTGAAGAAAACATATATTTGCCACTGATAAAACTTTTCAGATGACCCAAAGAGTGGGGAAGTCGTAAATGATGATGGAAGGAATTCTGCAATGCAAACAAAATTTTGTTCTTTTATTGCCACACAATGAAGATGCATTTGAATGTGGCCAAGTATGCAGGTAGATAGCAGTGATTCATGGGTATGGGCTTTTGGGAATTTGGGGGTGCCCTGGGAATCATGTGAATCTGGGCTTCCACTGCCATTTTGTGATCAGAGGACCAATATGACTGTGCTATGCAGAAGTGGTATGGAAACATAAGGTAGGAATGGGAAGACTGTACTTCCTGTCGGGTCAGTCCTCCTCAGCACTAGAGGACGGTCTGCAGTTCAGGGAGCCACTACTCAAAAAAGGTGCTGACAACTGGAAAGAGAGACTTGCCTTACCAGGATTTCAACTTTGAATGAGTAAACAAGCCATTTTCATGCTTTTGGCACTTTAAACATTCAGCAAATGTGGGCCACTAAGTGGACTCTATAGCAATCCTTGCTTTTTCTGCTGATTGTAAAGGGTTGGAGCCTCCTAGCTTAGGTATTTCATAGTTGTTCTTAAGTTTAGGCAATGGGAATGGCCCTTTCACCCCACGATGAGCAATGAATCTGGTGAAGGGTCTAGAGCACAAGTCTTATGAGGAGTGGTTGAGGGAACTGCGTTTGTTTTGCCTGGAGAAAAGGAGGATGAGGGGAGACCTTATTGCTCTCTACAACTACCTGAAAGGAGGTTGTAACAAGGTGGGGATCATTCTCTTTTCCCAAGTAACAAGTGATAAGAGAGGAAATGGCCTCAAGTTGTACCTCGGGAGGTTTAGATTGGATATTTGGAAAATTTTCTTCACCAAAAGGGTTGTCAAGCACTGCAACAGGTTGCCCAGGGAAGTGGTTGAGCACCAACCCTGGAGGTATTTAAAAGACCTGTAGACATGGTGTTTAGGGACATGTTTCAGTGGGGGACTTGGCAGTGTTAGGTTTACAGTTGGACTGGATGATCTTAAGGGTCTTTTCCAACCTAAATAATTCTATGATGAAACTCAATCTTAATGTGTAAATGCATCCATGGTGTAGCAAACAGGGGTCTGACAGCATAAGTCTCCTCAGTATAAATAAACAAACCCTTGCACAACACAGTGGCTGAAGGGAGGCTCAGACCAGGAGTGAGGGCTGTGAGGCAGGCTATTGAGATCCGAGTGAAAGAAGATGATAACACGGGTTTGATCAGATGCTACTGGGCACAGATTTCTTCTCATCAATGTTGAACACCAAGATGATGAGATCTGAATCACAGAGTACCTATGGCTGTCCACAGAGAGGACTTGCAATGACTTACAAGATGTGACAAGGTTTTTTCCCTGACAAGACCAGTGTTGCTTCAGCACAGTTGAGTTTTTCTTTCACTTAGCCTTTTTATTTGGGGAAAATCAGGAGGTTGCCCCAATTTCTAACTGTCCAGTCCCCTGACCTCTGAATGTCAGGCAGCAGTTACCCTCCCTGTATGGCCAAGGAGTTGTTGACCAGTGAAAGCATGCAGCCCTAGCTGCATTAGCTGCTCGGTGTCACTGACCGGTGCTGCTAATGCATTAGGAAATCAAAGTGACTCCACCATCAATAGGGGTGTCTTGTAACCCTCTTCATCATGCTCTGTTCACTGTTGTCAAGGCTGCACAAGCTTTCCTGAAAACTGTTGTTCTACATCAAAGAGGTACTGGATAAAGAAGGGAAGTGGTATATTTTCTCTGACAGACTGCACTCTCACCTGAAGTGTCCCTGGCTTAATCTTGCATTAACAGTGCTTTTGCTGTGAAATTCATCTGATTCCATGAATTTCTAAAACTCTATTGAAGTGCTTCCCAGGCCCTTTGAGAGTTGCTCATTATACACCTATTTCCAACAAAAAACCCAAACTGGCAACCTCACCTCCTTTCCTTTTCTCTTTTCTCTTTTCCCTTTCTCCTTTCTTTTTCCCTTCCCTTCCCTTCCCTTCCCTTCCCTTCCCTTCCCTTCCCTTCCCTTCCCTTCCCTTTCTCCTTCCCTTTCCTCTTCTCCTTCCCCTTCCCCTTTATTTTTTTTTCAGATGCAGATATGATACGGTTCATAAATTGGCCCCTTTGACCAACCCTCTGTTCATTGTCTCCCTTGCTCTGGACCTGCTGACTACTCTCTTGTCTTCTTGTGCCCAAACACTGCCTCTCCTCCAAAGGGAAGAAGATGGCTTCTTCCCTTTCAACACTCTCAACTATTCCCTAGAATTCAGGATGGAAAGGACAGGAGGCAGGCAGGGTTTCTTGCTAACATTGTTATTGTTCTCCTCATCCGCTTATTCTCACCCCACCAAAGATAAGTTCTCCCAGACCCCTTGCTTTTTCTCCAGGGAGTCTTCTTGTGGTCTGAGATCACGGCTCTTACCTCAAAGGCAGGACCCTTCTGCACAAGGCACTACCTGGGACCTTTTGAAATCATAGGTGCAAAGGATAGGCCAGTAAACAGTGGAGTCTGAACCTCTTTGCTATCATGGGGAAAAATCTTTGCAGCAGTGATCCTGGCAGTGATCCTGGCAGTGCCTGCTGGCCCCGGGCAGAAGATGTGGGTGCAGGGCTGTATGCACAAGCCTTCAGGCTTGCATGCACAGTGGTGTTGAGGTTCCTGAGTTTGCTGCTTTCAGACCCAGACGCAGCACGGCAGTGTCGTGAAACATGTTATTGCCTTGGATGGAGTTTGGTGTTGGCAAACTGCACTCCTCTGAGCTCCAGGGTTGTTTCTCCATGTTGAATCTGCATTGCACTTTACTGTGTGATGCAGAGAGACCTTTATGTCTCCTTTTGACTGCTATCACTTGTGTCCTCCAGTGTCTCCCACAAACAGACCCTAATCTTTGTACTTTTTTATCAAGCCTGCAGTGCTGACCTTTTCAGATCATTCTGTTCCTTTGAGGCAGTTGTGGTGGAGTCATCAGCAAACTTATGAGGGACCCCTTTTCAAGCTCTCCCATATGAACCTGAGGGCAAGCTTTGTTATCCTTTCACTTTTTCTGATCTGATGTTTACCTTGGGAGGGGCTTTAACTCCAATATCTTAGTGGGCAAATCCTTTGGGATCGGAAGAGGTCAGGTCCCTCTTGACAGGACTTCAGTGCTTTGCCTTGTTTTCCGGAGCCTCATGTCTACAGCCTTGCCCCTGTGCTTATGTCGTGACCATGAAACCTTGTCCAAATCTGAACAAATAAGGTCTGAAAGGCAACAAGCATATCTCCAGAGCCCAATGTGAATCTTAATGCAAAAAAAGTAGCCTTTCCTAGTTTTATCCTCTTCCTGATTTTCTTTTTTAAAAAAATTATTTTAGGTCTATTTAAAGATGATGTTTCTCATGAATGAAAATTAAGCTTTGGACTGATTTGTGGGACACTGTAAGGAAATAAGCAAGCTGCTTACATACTCTTTGCTACTTTCCTTAAATCAGTAAAATCATAATTGTTAAGGCTGGACAAGACTATTACATTAAGAAGGCCTGAACTCCTGTATAGAACAGACCTTTTCATTTCACCCTGTCATCCCTGTAAGGAGACTGACAGCTTGTGTTTGTTCAGGGCATCTCTTGCAGAAAGACATTTAGCTTTGAACTCAAGAAGAAAAGCAAGAAAGGACTCTGCTGTCCTTGGAGAATTTCACTTCCACTGTGCAAAAATGAGATTTTATTTCCCATTCCACTTTATCTGGCTTTAATTATTGCTGAGGGAATAGCAAAATGACCCATGTACCCAGAAAATCCCTCTTGCTCTGTTAAACTCCCTGCACAGGTCATGGTGCTCTGTGCTGGCTCTTGCCATCCTCACTGGAGAGGAACTGAAAAACCATAGAATCATAGTATGGTTTGGGTTTGAAGGGACATTGAAGACTGTTTTGGTTCCAACCCCCCTGCCATGGGCAGGGACACCTCCCACTAAACCAGGTTATTCAAAGCCTCATCCATCCTGGCCTTGAACACCTCCAGGGATGGGGCATCCACAACTTCTCTGGGCAACCTGTTCCAGTGCCTCACCACCCTCACAGTAAAAAATTTCTTCATAATATCTAACCTAAATCTCCCTCTTTCAGTTTAAAACCATTTCCCCTCATCCTATTGCTACACTTCCTCATAAAGAATCCCTCCCCATCTCTCCTGTAGCCCTCTTTAGGTACTGGAAGGCTGCTATAAGGTCTCCCCAGAGCCTTCTCTTCTCCAGGCTGAACAGCCCCAACTGTATCAGCCTGTCTTCATAGGAGAGGTGTTCCATCCCTCTGATCATCTTTGTGGTCCTCCTCTGGACCCATTCCAACAGGTCCATGTCCTTCCCATGCTGACGATTCCAGGTGGGGTCCCACGAGAACAGAGTCGAGGGGCAGAATCACCACCCTTGACCTGCTGGCCACGCTTCTTTTGATGTAGCCCAGATGGTTGGCTTTCTGGGATGCAAGCACACACTGCCATCTCATGTTGAACTTCTCATCCACCAACATCCCCAAGTCCTTCTTGATAGGGCTGCTCTTAATACACTCATCGCCCAGCCTGTATCAACGTTTGGGATGATTGCTCCAAGTAAGAAAACTCTTGCAAAGGCCATTAGCACAATACAGCATTGTTAGTACACATGTCTTAACACAGAAAACTTCTTTGCAAGGAAGCCTGATCTCAACTTCTTCAGCTGGAGAAGCATGTCTTCTTAAGCTCTCAGTTAAACAAAGCTAGGAGTATCAGGGAATAGAATTTCAGAAACAGCATTAAATTCACCCAAATGACTAGACTAATTAACAAGCAGCGGAGCCTACCTCTGCTGGGAGGTTTCCTCAGCCCTGTGGTTATTCATTATGGCATTTGTGATTTTCCATCTGAGATGGCCTCAGAATTAGGGGGAGGAGATATTATTTCCTAGACACAGCGTGGTTCCTGCTGTGCTTCAGAGGCAGTGGGGTGGGAACTGCATCAGACGCTGTGACCTCCAACTACAATGTGAGTCATGACAGAAATTATTCTCCTCTGTCCACAGAGGAGAGCTTCACCCTGCTCAAAAGGTGGTCAAGCTCATGAGAGAGATGAAGCATGTTGTGAAGGGGTAAGGAGGTACAAGAGGATGTTTTTGTGGGTTGGTGCTGAACAACAACCTGTCCTTTGCTCTTCTTGAATGCCAGAGTAGGGAGATGCAAGTGCCCTACAAACAACAGGGAAGCCCCAATTTGAAGAGACAGTATGTGCTGCAAAGTGGTTTCATTTCAACTTTAGTTGTCTTTGGCCTTCTTAGGACCTGTTGCTGGGAGGTAAAGGAATCGGCTCTTTTGTCCGAGTAGAGGTCAAGCAAAAGAGGGCAAAACCTGATTATGTCAACAAACCATGCTCTCACATCAGCACAAAAGTGAGCATCACAACAACCCTGTTCATTGGCCAAGAAAAGGTCTGGCACAGAAAGCCACAACGCCAAGTTGAAGTTCGATCCTGTGCCTTCAAAGGGCCGATGGGCACCAAAACCTAGAAAATTAGTTAACTCCAGCAAAATCAGTGAGAAAGCTCTGGATTTACCCAAGATCGGAATATGGTCACAGTGGCTAGTTGCTTCAGCTTAGTTCAGATGGGGATTTAAAACACAACCCAAAATGCAGCACAGCATTTCTGCCATATTGCTTTATTGTTTAAAGCAAAGACAAACTTGTGGATTTTGCCCTAAGAAAATGCTTTCACTCCACTGGCTCATCGTGGCTGAGTGATCCTTGTATCTCTGAACAGTTAGATTTCATTCTCTCAAGGATAAGGCCTCACGCAAAGCTCACCAAGGTCTATGAAAAGGCCTTGTGGAGGCCAGTAGATGTTAGACCTGGCTGTGCTACCTTGCTAGGAGATCACCAGAGCACATGCTGGAGTTGTTCACTGCTTTCTTTCATCCCCACTGGGACAACACTTGCTTTTATTTGCTTATCAGATTGATATATGTCATTTCACAAATAAACAGAAAAGATAAGAAGATCATAGTAAGAGCCTTAATATGAGCAGAAAAGCAGTGGAGAGAAATAGAATGTGATTATTGTTTGCAGGAAGATTAATACACCATCAAACAGAAATGGTGTCGTATTTCTAAACCTTATGTAATGTTTTTTGCGGTCACTGCTTTCTGGGACATCACAAAAGAGCTTTTGTCATCAACACCTGAAGGCTTTCTAGCTGCCTCTTCAAGCTTTTCTCAAGTAGAGCCAAGTATGCTTGACAAATTCTTCTTTATTCTGCTTCTTTTTTTTTTCCTAGGGATAAGTGGTTTCTTTTAATAACGCTTAATCAACCCAATGCACGATAACATTCATTCAGCGTGAGAGAGGAATCAGGCTCACAGAACTCACAGCTGCAGGGTTCAGGTTGGAAGTTCAGCCCCAGCTGTGTCCCCGATCCATTCCCGCACAGGGAGGGGCCAAGACACGTGGTGGGACAAGAAGCCTGTAATATTCAGGCAACTTTCCCATTTTTGCTTGCAAGATCTACCCTGTGAACCCTCTCTGAGAAGAGGGCCTTCACCTTTTCAGTGCCTTCTCCAGCACTGATGTTTCAAACAGTCCCAGTGAACTCAGGAGCAGAGTTAGCACAGGGCTATTCACACCAGCACTTACTGGCTGTTGTCTCCTTGTAAATGACAGTGTCTTCTCTAAAATGTAATTGCACATTATCTGGTGAAACTGGGGGCTTAGTCCTCATAGGGAAAAGGGGAAGCTCTTAAAATGTATGAATTAAGTAATGGTATTCAATCAAAAAGAAACGTGGCTGAAATTGCTCAGTTTAAACTATGCTGCAAGGACTTAGCAGCTGATGACTGCAGCTACTTCTCTTTTTCTCAGAAACAAATCTCTTGGCTATTGAGAAAATGCAGAATTTTTGGCTGAATTAATTAAAAAAAACAACCCCAAACTTTGTGCTGTAACCTTGATTGACAGTCAACTATCAGTCTTTGGACATCCTTAATTTGCAAGCTGTCTGTGATGGGAACTCATTCTTTGCTTCATGATCTTCTGCAGGTGACACCAAGAGAGGGTTACACCCTCCTGCATAACAAACATCTGCAAATGTTGTCAAGAACATTTTCATTGCAACTTCCTCCCTTTGATTTTTTTTTCCTATTGTAAGCAGCTTTGGAATTATATGCTTAAATCTAATCATGAAATTAGGAAAACAGTTATCCTAATTAAAAGTTGATGACAAATCTACATACAGTCTTGTATGACCTTCTTTCATATTGCCAGTGAAGGCTGGCATGAGAAGATGTCCGCACTGACACATTCAGTCAGCAGCCTTGCTCTGCAAGAGAACATCTATTTGGGTTAATATAACAAAAGCAAGTTGGTTTCACTCTTGGGAGAAGGTATGAGTTTACATAAAGAGCTGAAAGCCGGGTGTCTTCACTTACAGCCTTGACCAGGCTGCTAACTGGGACAAATACTGTCAAAATACAGTCTTACTAAAAGGTGATGAAAGGGAGAGTTTGAGAGCCACAGATGTTTCTTTGTCATTCACTGTTTCTCCAAACCACATGGAGACATTATTTCTTTACTCCAAAGTCAAGGCACATGTCTCCTGTGCTCCTTGCCAGTTGTTAACCTTGTAGCTTTTGCTTCTCTCCTGCTGTTTTTTTCAAGGATGGATATTCGGATGCTTAGATATATCTATTGTGGCAAATTCACCTGCACAATCTTAGTCTTTCAGCATAAATGTCACTTTGGCCTCTTGATAGCATTGGTGAAGTTAGGTCTCAAAGTTGACCTGGTTGTCCCATCAAGGGACATGGGTTGATCCCATGCTGGGGAGACATAGTGAGCTGATCTTCCGGACTTTCTGTTCTGCTTCCTAATTGCTTTTCCTCGGCTCTCGCCCCACTGGGCTTATACTGGTGGAGCAACAAACACACCGCGTGCTTGCTGGTGCAGTCCAGCTCAAGCCAACCATGAATTCAGGTGCTCTCTCACTGGGAGCAGTATGAGGGAAAAACTATCAGGTCTATTTTGATACGCTTCAATATACACTTTTTTCTTGTTGTTGTAGGCCTCCCCAATTTCAGTATGCATTTCCACTGCAAATTGCCCCGTGAAACAATTCCCAGAAGTGTGAAGACATTGACAAATGCCAGCCCTGTGACAGAGCAGCGTCACTACAGCTGGAGATTTTCTGTGTGTTTTATGTGGTTCATAGAAAATGCACACTACAAAAATGAAAATACTTTCTAGGAAAATGTCTGTTGACAATTCACAAGAGAGAAATGTTTTATATGGTGCAGTGTACTCAGCACATCCCAGTTCTTGTGGTCCGAAGCAAGTCCAGTTTGCGTCTATCATGCTCCTCCCTCGCTTCTAGCCTTGACCCCATTTGCCACCACATCATCCAAGATGAAATGCCATGCAGGGTATCCTGAGAGCCACACAACCACATTGTGCCATGGGAGACTCCAGTGCGGTTGGTCAGCTGCTGGACACCTCCAGGATAGGGTGCAGCCATACTGCAGGACATCAATATCAAACCATGCTGTGATGGTAGCACTTCCTCTAAAGCAGTGACAGCAAGCTGGATGCAAGTGATGCATCCAGTGGACGCAATCTAGGCTTTGACCCTATCTGAAATCCCTCCATAGAGTCTGGCCCTGGCTCAAAACCTAAACTTGCCCAAAATGTCATGCATAGGCCCACAGTTCCCCTTCAAGTCTTGCTCCTGCTTACTAGACGAGGACAATTCAAGAGCTGTAGGATTGCAATATAGTATATAACTAACTTTCAGGTAGCTTGAAACTCTGTCTTTAAAAACATATTTTACAGCTCAATATCCTTGATTTCCAGGAACTTATGAATAGAGAAGATATATTCTTCTTGGTAACTAAATAATATCATTAAAACCATTATGAACCCTGCAAAAAAATATTCCTGTCTACCTAATTTAATCATGTAACAATGACTATTATTAACTTGTCTTCTGCTTTTGCCATTTGAGATTATGGCCCTGGATGCATGGGTAGCTATTATATGATTCATTTGTTGTAAATGCACATTGCTCTTAAGCGTTCAAGTGCCTATCCTTCAGATAGCTCCCTGAATTTATCCATTCCAGGGCAGTATGGTGAAACTGAAGAAGAAATTGAGGAGTTCGGGGACCAACAGAAAGATTAACTCCTGTCCTCGCCATATTGATTTGTGTCTCATGTCTGGGTTCTCAAGTCTAACTACACAAGAAATCCAGTGTCTGCTTTTCCTGTGACTGACGATTAAATGTGTGGCTTCTCAAGTGTCTATAAAAGGCTTGAACTCCTCAACCTCATGGTCAACCCTATGTGTCTGAAAGGAATGTTGTATTTTTGAAACCTACAAGTTTCAGACAACTTTAGCTCCAAACCCTCAGGGTCTCTCCCACAAGTCCTCAGCTGCAGAGGAGAGAAAGCGAGTTCCTGTTGGTTCTCATCCTCAGATTTTGACTGCATGCTCTCAGACGGCACTCCCTAATAGCATGACTGTCTGACCTTCCCCTCCACACACAGCTTAATAGAATAGGCCTCATTTCCTTAGGAAACTGGCTTCTAGGGAAAAAAAGAAATCCTCTACCTGTTTCTCTCCTTCCCTAGAAATACAAAAACAGTGTATTGTTTCCCCGATCACAGATTTGAGCTGAACCAGACAAATCCATTGGAGTTCCAAAATTAAAAAAGAATAATAAATATAAAATCTGCCCTACTTTTGGATTAGATCACTGCAAGGATGATATCAGCCTCAGCAGAATGCGTTGCATGAAGGCAAAGTCTCTGCAGAGAGCAGGGCTGGAGTAGGGCTGGGGTTTACCTGTCTGTAAGGGTGACTACTGAAGCTGCCAAATGTGCCTCCACTTAACTCTCATTGCTGCAATAGTGTTTGTCCTCTGCACTACAGGATCAAATAAAAATAGTTTCTAGGCATCACCAGCAGACAATAGTGTTTCTGGTGTCAAAAATGGAAAATAGGAACCATTATTAGCCTGCTTTTCTAATGCAATGGTGTACATAGGAGCATTGTGTGTGAATGTACATGTTATTCTTATCCCACTCCTCCCTGGTGTTACTTTTCATCCCTTTGGCCAATTCCAACCAAACCTGGCAGAGCCACGAAACTATTGATTTCCTACAAGTTTCATGAAAACAGACAACTGAGCAGAGTTGAAAGACCTCAGAAATCTCATATCTACCCTTCCTCCCACAACAATTCTCATGTCCATGTGGACAGCAACCTCCATCCTCCCAAACCTGTAGGAAAGCAGACATCTGCGTTCAGTTACTGACACAACTATTTGTTTTTCAATCTGCTTTTATGTAAGAAAGTAGGATTAAGGATGCCAGACTCTGCTCTGGATATAGGTGCTCACCCAAGACCAGCTTAGGTACTCAGTTACCAAGACGTGTGATGGTATCATCCTGCCTTCTTGAGACACTACCTGCCCTCATTAAAGAGGCTCTTGAATGAAAGATGCTCCATCTTTCACAGTAGTAGCATCTCTGTGAAGTCATTAACGTTACTATTGAAAATTGCAAGAGAGATCCCAATTAGTGCTTGCAAATGAGACCAGCCAGAGGAAATCCCTCTTGATGGGTGACCTGATCTCTGGTTTGAGTCCAGTCACACTGCTGCAAAATGCTGGCACCAGTTGTGATGTATAGTATAACCTAGCTGTCAGGGACAACATGTTTTAGAGCTGAGGTAATTTCCATGCTGGGTGGAAACTATTTTCACAGTGGAATTCTTGTATTTCATTAATTAAGAGTTATTTTGCAAAGCGAATGGATTGGAGGATATTCCCTCCCCGTTCCTGGATGGTGTGGTAGAGATCTATGCTCGGGGCACTGTGCCTGTCAAGGAAGGGACCAGTCCCTGCAGCAACTTGTCACAAAACGGAGTCACCTGCAGAAAATAGAGGCTCAAACTGAACATCTCCTTTTAATCTCCCAGGCTCACTGCATCAGCTGTACAGAGGGGACAATAACATTATCCCCACCATTTCAGAGCTTTTTGCAAGTCCATATGTACTACTATATAAAAACCAACATGGAGCTTGCTCTCCAAGAAAAGTCATGCCATCTTCAGAGCACAATTTGAATGATTGGCTCTAAGTAAGACTAACAGTTTCACACCAAGGATGGAGGATATAAAGAAATAACAGCTAACTGCCTTTCTAGTGAAAGGATCTGATGAGAGAAGGATCCCCTAATATCTGTAATTAAGCAGATCAAAGTGAAGAGGCAGAATAAAATACAACTGTGGTAAATCTCATAACTTTGAAACTTTAATGAAGTTTTTTGATTATTTTTTCAGGCCCAATATAAGGAGCAAGTAAAGAACATTTGCACCTGGTAACACAAGGGCTGCATGACACAGCCCTAGGTCATATAATACAAAAGAATGAGATAGTGTGTCATTTACTGTCACTTGAGTAGGTGCTTGGGTGTATATTTTTTTCTCTCCTCAGAAACTGGGATTAAAGCCTCTACCTGAGATATGGAGTCTGTCATGATAATGACCAGTTGATTAATTTTTTTCATATGGTTCATGACATTTTCTATTTTAGTTATCAGGAGCCTAGTATTGCAAGACAAAATATAAAGAAAAGTGCTCTGATATCAGGACAGCAGTTGTTCTGGAGAGGTATCCAGAGTATGGGACTGTACCAGAAACCCTAGTTACAACCCACAAAAACATACCTTGGGAATAACATTTAAAACTATGGGACATGAGTAAGAACCAAAAGCAAGCCTATTCATATGGCCTGAACTCTCCCTATCAGGTAGCCCGCAAAACATCTCACAGAAAAAAAAAATCCCAGTTCTTTTGGAGATCTTTCACCTTACTTCTCACTCACCCTGGCTTTTCTAAGCCTCTCCAGTCCCTAGGGGATGCCACTGGGAGAAACTTTTGGGGAAGAGCCTTTTGCTGCCCTGTATCCAAGTGAACCAAGTTTCTCCATCAGGTTGCCCATCATCAGCTGTGCAACCTCCATCTCACCCCACTGCCTTGCCCCACACCAGCACCACTTGTGTTTTCAAACTCAAGGAAGAGTCCAAGAAGCAGCAGTTAAATAATCACCACTGATGCACCAACAGACCACCAGGCTGAACTTCTCCATCTACTCCTTATTTACCCAAATCCCTGCCTGGAGGAGATACACTGCCTGGCACCCTAAATACTTGTGTATTGACCTTGCCAGGCAGGTTAAGCCTGGGCTGTTAGACCACTGGGCTTTAGCCCAGTGAGCTGAGGAGCTTCCCCCACCACAAAGTGTAAACGAGCTTATAGGAAATAGCTGAGGGTAAAGGCTAGGGTGGGTGGGGAGGAAGACAACCTCCCCACCCTCATTAGAGGACTTGGCCTTCTTATTGTGTACCCTCTTCTCCTCCTCTCTAGTGGTGGAGAGGAGCTGCTTCTCTTGGGTTTGTGGTGGGGGTGATGAATGGGGAAACCCCTCCAGGAGCCAGCAGGAAGGGAGGAAAGGGAGGGGGCTGCGCCCTCCATCCCCTGAGCCTTGGCAAGATGAAAACTGAGTCGAAAGAGGTTCTGAATAATGAAAATGGGCTTTCTGTCCAGCAAGGTAAGTTGTGATTTTTGTGTTTTGCTGCCTTTTTTTTTTTGGTCTTTTTTGTGGCTGTTTGAAGTGAAGGGAGACAATGTAGGCAATACAGTAAGCGGTTGGGTTTTATGTGGGGCTAGTAAAGTAAGTGAAGTGGAAAGCTGTTGAAGAGCTTGGTTAAAAGGCATCTGCTTTCTGATTATTTGATTTTTTTTTTTTGTGGTGTGTGCTCTTCTTTTTTTGCATTTGGGTTTTTTTGATGTATTTGTGGGTTTGGGTTTTTTAATCTTTTCTTGAGGAGTCCTGTCTGCCTGTTGTACCTTTCCTGAGAAAAGCACTGCTCAAGGCTGATGACTGTAGAGACCTCCTTGTAAAGGAAGGACGGTAAATGAGCAAAGCTGTGGGATGATGTGAAACGATGAAAGGGACAGGGCTGAGAAATAAATTTTTTCCCCTTGAATATAAAGGCTGATGTAGGGGTGGGTATTGCTTGAGAGGTCTTCTAATATTAAGTTGCTATTAAAAAAAAACAACCCTGTTATGTATCCCACAACTAACTTCTCCTTTTAGCTAGTAAAAAGCTATCAGCAGAGACTACACCATAGTCTGATTACTGGGGAAGTCAAGGTGATGAAAGCTTGTGTCTCTTTTCCCTTAAGCAGTGGCATCTCTAACTGGAGAAACTAACTTCAGGAGAAAAGGCAGCTATTGCCAACAGCTGCTGGGAAGAAACTTCCTTGCTGTTGTTCAGAGGAACAGCCAAGAAAGCTCCTTTTGCCTCCTGTGGCAGTATAAGCTTGTGCACAGGGTGATGTATGAGCTATTTGAGCTAATTTAGCAAGATTTTCTTCCCCAGGAGAAGCTAAGCATGTGAGTAGGAGACTAGGCAATGACGGTGACTAGGGATTTTACCTAATTTCTAATGAGAGCCTGGGCTGGAAGGGAATGAAATAAACTGAGTGCGAAAGTAGCTGTGAGCCCCTTCTAACCAGGGATGAGGCCACAACCTGTATAATGCTGCAGTGAGTGACCTCGTGCAGCTGCCTTGGGTGATGGTGTGAGAGATGAAGAAACTATGGGGACCGACCCCTTGCAATGATTATTTCTCCATCCACTTTTCAGAGCAGTTTTTGGGCTGTGCCTGTAATCTCTGCCTAAAAAGCCACCTTTAAATGAGTGCTACTGGTGGGGCAATAGGGAGTCTTGTTGTTCCAGGAATGATTTCTCTTCCTGTACTCACTGTTTCTTCTGGATAGATGGACCAGGTTGCTTCTGAAGGGAAGGAATGAGGGGTGTGGGTAACCACCAGGTGGAAACTTTTATGTAGGAGATGTGAAGGGGATTGAATATTTGGTCCCACTTTCAGCCAATGCATTAGGCTACAGGGAGGTGACATGACCCTCATGGAAAATGTTCCTAGGAACATAACTAGAAGTGTAGGAAAATATCCCCAACTCCTGAGGCTGCTGATGATGTGGGACACATTCCTATCTAAAAGGATGTGTTGTAACTGGTGAACTGCTGTTTGGGAGAGGGTCAGGTGCATTTTACCAAACAGCAAGTAATTTAGTTATCTGCTGCACCCACCTGTGTGTCACTCTCACTCTGGACTTCAGATATACTCTGCAAATCAGTCATCCAATACTTGTTTCTGCTGCTTAGGACTTGATTCAAGGAGAACTGCTGTGAAAAGAGGCACTTTGCCTCCTTCCCAGGGAACCTCAATCTGTCCGTGTGTCCTTTGCTTTTGCTGGGGACAGGCTATAGAGGACCAAACTGTCCTCTACCTCCCAGGAGCTGAAAAACTTCTCTCCACATGGCCCTGGGAGGAAAATGTGAAACTGAACTTCCCCACAGTTTAATCTTCAAAGCAGTAATCTAATTTGCTGAAGAGCTGTGAGATATGGAACTGACCCAGAATATTAAATTGTCTCCCTGCCCTGCAGTGACTAGGAGCTATGGTTCAAAAGCCGAAGGCCCCTGTTATCTCCTGTGATGGATGCTCCCTCCTGATGAATGTCTCCTGTGATGCCACGTGCTGTCCCCAGAGATCAAGTTGCAGGGGGTGGGACTCACATGGGAGTCCCAAGGGAGGCTCTGGGGAGCAGAGAAGACATTTCCCTTTCATAAGTCAATTGGTCGTGACAGAGGAGCTCCCTTCAGGGAAGTAATGGTTGGGAATCTTCTAATTAAGTGTGCCCAGCTGGGCTCCCCTTCCTGGGAAAGCCTTAGTTCAAAGGGTGGCTTTCAACTCTAAACTTCACAGTTGCCTGGTATTTGAGAGTGACCTTACCCAGAACTCTACTGAAAGATTTTTCTGTAAAAAAAGACATGAATTGAAACTCAGACCTTAAAATAATCCTTGCTTTCTCGATGGGATAAGGCCTGTGTATCATTTGCTTTTCCTGCAAGTTCCACTCCCATTTTCCTGGTTGCCCTCTGTGACCTACCCCTAAAAAGCCAAACCCCAAATCCTCTGTTACTTAACCCACTGACTGTTCTTAACGGTATTTGCATGTCTTGGAGGCATTCGTGTCTCACCATATCCAGTGATGACTTATTCTAATGACTTCTGTAATTATTATTTCTGGTAAAGTGGGAATCTTTAATCCCTGAGGCCTGTCAGCGAAGGGGGAAAAGTGGAGCTGGCTTCTTGGTCACTTTCTAGATTACAAAACCAGGGAAGGATTTCCCCTGGCAGAACCAAGGGTGGCTGCTGCAAACCTTCTTGTCTGCAATATCATATAATTGGGGTTTTCACCTGTCATTCCAGTGCCCAACCCAAAATATGACTCCCTTGTCAGACAGTGCCTTGGAGGATACAGCAGCTACGGTCACCTGCCAAAAACTTCTACTTCATGCACATATGTGCACATACAACTTGGCTAAAGCCTTGCCTGGAGAGAGCTGGTGTGAGCTGTCCTTTGCCAAGCCCTTCTTCACTCCCATAACTTACTGATATTGTTGTAGAGCTGACTGTTCAAGTTGCGCTTTCCCAGCAGAGTGCAGGGTCAAAAGCAGGTGGAGTATAATGTAACTATTCCAGCTGCACAACTGTGGCAGGAATTGAGGTAAGGGACATGCTGGTATCTTCAAGCATACAATATATATGCTAATATAGGAGACTGGCGGATGGAATGAGATGAACTCCAGCTTAGCCAAAGGCTTCCTGGTCTGTGTAGGGGACAGAATTGTGCAATACAGAGGACAGGAGGGGCTCCCATCACCACTCTTATTTCATGTCCGCTTGACATCTCTGGCATTATCCCTTAGACTGATGTATGGTATCTTGACATCAGCTTGGAGAAAACTGGGACAGGATGTTTTGCATTATGAGATAAGAGTGAGAAACACTTAATAGCCTCTGGTCTGGGATATCAGTGGCCTGTCTGAGTGAAAATGGAGGATGGTGTTCTTGTGAGACCTCGGATAGATGGCTTTTGGAGGAAAAAACAAGCCACACCCTACTGTTTATCATTGAGATAAGTGACATTTTTTATTTTTTGGAGTGGGGTATTCCCAAGGAGGGAGATACTAAAGAATACCTGGAAGGAAGGTTGCTGTGTTGTAGGTTATGGCTTTCCCCCACCAACCTACTGAGCAGGGATAGAGGGACTTGGCATCGTGGCTCAGCAGCACCAGTGTTGCATGGGTTGCTCCTCAGTGAGCAACCTTGTGTTGGCATGCACCTGGTCCAGCTGCACAACTGGCTGTGTAGACAAGATGATGTAGTGCTGTTGGAAATTGAATCTGCCATGTAAATTCTATGGTAAAGCAGCTTGAAAGGTCTGCTGGAGCTTGGAGAGAGCCCTTTGCAAATCTCTCCCTAAGCCCTATTAAGGGGCTGAGTCACTCCCATGTCTGGGGTTTTCTGATCTCTGTGTGGCTCTTTCTAAAAGTTCTGTGCAGTTGGAACTAATGGATGTATGTTCCCAGAACAAAAAAAAAATTACATCAGCCATTCCCATAAATGGAATTAAGGCCAAAGCCTCCAGATGTCACGCATTGGGTTTTTATCTCTGTTTGACTATAGGAACTCTTCCTTAACAATTCTCAGCTAATGAATAGAACAAAATGCAGAAATCTGCACTGGGTTATAAAGAAATGAATGTGTTTTTAAAAACGTAATACATGTTGACATGGGTGTGTTAGGGCTTGTGGCTGTATCCATCTAGGCAAGGCGTATATTAATAACACATGGTAGCTATGAGTGGTGCCTCTAAGACCAATCCAAAATAGCCTATAGGTATTCCACTTTGAATATCCTTTCTCAGCATGTGCAGAACATCTTTGCTGATGGTAACTCCCCTCCTGCGGGTGGTACTCATGTTGTTGTGCTCTTGCTTCTATGATGGCAATGCGATGTGTGCCTAAGCCTGTTAGCTGAAGCACTGGTCAGGACCCACTGCTCTTGCTGTGAGAACATCTTGATTGCTAGCTTCCTCATGTTAATCGAATCAAGCTCATTGCTTAATTTAATTGAAACAAAGAGGGATCTGATATGTGGCATCTGTCAGCAACCTCAGAAGGAGGTAGGGATGCAATTTGTGTGGTAGGCAAGAGCATTTGAAGTATTTCCTAGAATGTCATATTTCATGGGAAATGCCTTTTATTAGGTTTGGATATTTCCACACTTCCTCACCAGGCTGGGAGTGGGTTGCTCAGCTTGGTGCCAGTAAGGAATATCTCCTTTGTCAAGCTAATAAAGAAAAAAAGCTTTTTTTTTTTTTAAAAAAAAGAAAATAAAAATACCTGGCCAGGCTTTCAGTATTCACAGTTGGTTCCATTGTATCTTCTTTAAAATGCAACAATACATTTATAATTGGTAATGACAAAATCCCTAAAGCTTGTAGCACAAGGCTACTGCAAATGCATTAAGAGACTTTTTGAGGAGAGGATGAGGGGTGATTTTCCTACCCAGTGTGCTGACTGAAATCAGAGCCAGTGATATAAAGAGGCTGAAGGCTGTGAGACTGTAATATTCTGATTGGTGAATGCCAGTTGAGGATCCAACTTCTGCTGGTTGAACATGGTGCTGGTCCAGTAATGAACTTCATGACAGCTGGCTCTGATTTGCCTTCCTGGTTTTGTTGTATGGCAGAAGGAAAACTGAGGCCTTAGTTTCCCTCAAAAGTCTAAAAATCCTCAAGTAAATTGGTAGTTCTGTCACAGCAAGAGAAGTACTGCTTATGTACCTAAGTAACTTGTTCTCAGATGGATGGATGAGAGCTGAGCTACTTGAAGCTGGAAAATGTTAGTAGTGGATGTGGTGTATCTGTCCCACTAGCCTGAACTCATGTGGGTTGTAATGTGTGCTGACCTTCCTGAGTCACTAAACATGAGCTGAAATTGAACTTGTATCAACCCTCTTTGAACTAAGAAGGTGCCGCAATGACACATGCAAATGCTCAACTGGATGTGGATCCTTCACACGCCTGTCTCAATTGTTGCTTGTGTGCTTGATGGCTCCTGATGTGGGGCTGTGAGATGCTGGTCTTCTGCTGAGATTGGCAGAGCAAATGCCTGCAACAAATGCCTATCTTGATTGCCTGGCACAAAGCTGCGAGTTGCAGGGCACTGCTGACAGCACAACTCCTCGAAGTGATGCAGGGACGAGAGGCTGGTGTGACCAGAGCTTGGGAGGCTGCAACCAAGCAGATCGGCAAGGAGCTGCCTTGCTGCTTCTCAGTTCACCTGCAGCAGCTCGGTTTTTTTTTTCCCTCCGTGCACTTGTTTTGTAATGTTTCCATATCACTTTATCACAAATGGCACAGGCTTTTTCCATGCTGTTATAGGTTATCAAGAAGATAACAGCTGATAACTACACTTCAGTGGCTGAGTAGTAAGAAGCCCTGGCTGGGATAGCTCTGTTTGTCTTATTTTTTCCAGGAGTGCGTTGCAGCTTTAAAACTCAGACTGCCCATGGCTCGAGAGCACTTGCATGCTAGAACAATGCATGAACTCATCTTTATTTTAATTGAAATCCAGGCTGAGTTGTTGGGAGCTCCTGTTTCTCCTCTTATGCGTGTAAATGTTTTATGAAGTGAGTATAAAGTCAATAAACACTTCCTGTTTAACATCTGCCTCGCTGCCGTATGAAAGATGCTTTATAAAAATATCAGATCTCTAACCCAGCACACGGCTTATCTCTGGTTCCCTGCTAAGCATGAGATCTAAACTCATCTAGTAGAAAAAAAAAAATCCCAACTTCAAGCAAAAATAAACTTGCATCTTCCTCTTAATGATGCTGCACAGATTATGCAGTCACACAGCGTATTGAAATTGCTCTGAAATTGGATTTTAGAGCCAGCTGAGCTTCAAATCCTGATGGGAAGGCTCATGGGGAAAGCTGGTCTGCACCTAGTGTGGAGAGTGAGCACCCAGCTTGTTTCTTTCTTGCCCCTTTTCAGCGTGACAAATGAAATTTGAATAATTGCTATGTAAACTGAGAGCAGTTGTTGAATCTGAGAGGGCTGAAAAATATGTGCTTTTCAGAGCTTTGTTTGCTCTGTTGCTGATGTTGATTCACGTTGATCGTGGCTGGAATCTTGATACTGTGGAAAATGGCAAGCATTTCTATTATAAAATAAAAGGTAGGCAGATTCCTCTTCTGCATGACTTTGCAAAGTTGCAGTTTGCATAGTCAAATTGGGCAGAGGCTCGTGGTTGGCAACTGTCTGATACATGCAAGAGCTCTGTGCTGCCAGCATCTGTCTGCACTTGGCCAAGGCAACCCTAGGCCAAAGGTGGGTGCAAATATAAGTGACTGATGTGATGCAGCTCCTAACCTCGTCTTTGCTCGTCCTTATATGTGAGCTGTTGGCAAGTGTTTCTAGCAGGTATCGGGCTTTGAGTTTGCTCTGCTTATATATATATATATACACACTTATTTTGTCTTGTTACCAGATCTCTACAGTGGTTTCCTTCCTTTAGCTGAGGTGCGTGGGCCCTGTGGGAGATGTTATTTAGACTCTTGCTCTGCTCCATCAGGTGAAATGTCACCTAAAGAGTGCAGCTAATGCACAACTTATGAGGCAAGGAAGATGACTTGGTGAAGGAAAACATATGATAGTCTTTTTTTCTTAATGGTTCTGTGTATGTCTGCCTCATATCTTAAGATGATGGTGATTATTTTCAAACTGTCTGACCCCTGGAAGAAGTTTCCTGACTATAATAGTGCAGTAGCTGGCTTGCTGCTGAGGGCCACCTCCTCAGCTTCCACCAAGATGAAAAGACCAGCTTATCTGTAGTTCAGTGTATCAGACCATGTGGGGTTGAAGGAGATATCTGTAAGTTTCTATAGACCCTCTTTTCTTCTTTCTTTCTGAAAAGTAGCTTAGCCACAACTGCAAGTAGCAAGATTTGTCATGTGCCCTTGGGTGGAAGTGCTAAAATCTGAATTGGTTTAGTAGGAAAAAAAAGTAATGTAAGAAGTTACTTCTCTTTATCAGAGGACTCAGTTTTAGGAGTCCCTCATGGAGGTGACACATTGCGCTGTGCATCCACTGAACATCTGAAGCAAAATCCAGTCACTGTGCTCAATGGTGTCCTGTGGAAGTGAGTTGGGAGACAGGTGCTCTGCCTACCTGTACCTGATGAAGCTGCTCTATTCTGTGCAGCCTCAATTCTGATTTCCAGGACTGCTGCACCAAAAGCCATGTCTGCTCAGCAATTTTAACTTGACTTGCATCTTCACATAAGGTTAAAAAGGACGCTGGCTTTACAACTGCCTGTAGCCCAGATACCAGTCAAGAATTTAGTGACCTTAAAAGTCCAGTTTATTCTTCCCACCTGGCTCTCGCATATTCTTTTTCATTTTCCACCTCAAGCTTGGAAACTGCAACTGAACCTCTTGTGTTCCTATTCTAGCCTGGACTGCTGAAACCATTTTGCTTAAAAAGTTTAGTTAGGGCAAAACCTAGTTCTCCCACCCTCTTGATTTTTTTGACTGCTCCCCTAGTAGACAACTGTGTCGGACATGCCTTTCCTTTTGTAGGAGAGCCCCTGCTGTTCAGTTACAATGATTGCTCTGATGAGACCTCTGTGTTTTGCCCTGTGTAGGAGACACTGAGTTGAGATGATTTTAACAAGTAGCCCCTAGCATAGATGCTGTTTTATTGCTCTAAAGCTCTTTTGTGTTAAAGAAGGACAGACTTAAGATAATGCCTTCCACTCTGAATGCATTGTATCTTATGAAAGTGAACAAGCTGTGAACAGACAAGGCAGCAAAGCTCTTGGAGGTGGAGCTGTCAGGATGATATTACTCTGTGTGTGTGACTGCTTGTGAGCTTATGCAAATCTGAACTTGAATTGGGCTGGGCTCTCTTGGTTTGGAGCATATCTGCTCAGTAGCCTCTCAAATCAGCTGAAGATGCCTCCCTATCTCTGAAGTGCACATGAGGAAGGCTGAAGATGGGAGGTGCTGACAGCATCTCATCCCTTGCCAGGGTAGTTATGTGCAGCCATGATGAGTCTGAAAAGATAGAATCTGATACCCATTTGAATGTGGTGAGGTCACATTGACAACAAAGACACCATGTTTCACAACTCCCATCTCATCAAAGCCCAGTATGAAGGAACTGGGATGTGTGATAGCTGGAGCCTGAAGAGGACTTGCTTACTTTTGAATGGCTCTGTCTCAGTGCAGATACAATCTGCTGTTACTTTTTGAAATGGCTTGCATGACAGTGGAGAAATGTTTTGGTCCCTTTCCCACCTGGAGGAGGGACTAAGTTGATGTTCTTAATGCTTCATCTGGCTGGGGAGCCTGTCTCCCTTGGTACCTTTAGGTGATAAGATATGATAGGTAGCTTTTAGAAACCTTACAGCAAGTCCTAACTGGCTCCTCTTGCTGGCATCCAGTTTCCAAGCTGCAGTGCTATAAACTAATGCCCAAGAGACCAGTCGAGTGTGGCTCCAGGACAGAAAACAAGCCACAGTCTAGCCTTGGTTAACACTTTTCTGTTTCACGTCTGCATTCAAAGCAGCCTGCAATTGGGCTGCTGTTTGTGATCTTTCATCTGGAGCTGTGACATTCCCAGCATGACCATATGCATCTTCAGAGGCCAGCTCTCCTCTTGTCTCAGAAGGCTGCTGAATTCTCAACTGAATTTTTCTTGGTTTTGGAGGGGCTACTGTTACCTTGTCACTGCTGCTGAGCCTGGTGGCTGTGGACCCTCCTGCTATAAAATACAGGTCATAAAAAGACAGTTCAAAGGAAAATACTAACTTGGGTGTAGATCGTTCTTTGAAAGACCTGTCTGTTTTTCATTAGTCTTTTGGGACTCCATTTTAAATGTTTGCCACTTGTTAAAAGCCTTGAGGTGAGACAGAGGATGTTTGGTGGAAAAAGTATGGCCATGATGGCAGTAGGAAAGTAAATGTTTTGCTTGTATCCCTGGGATAAGCACAACATGGCAATGGAAGTTGTTTGAATGCTTCTCAATCCCTTTTGGTAAGCCACCGCTGTTTAGCCTGTCTGTTTGCCTGGCCTACCTTGGCTTGAGGTGCTCAGGTAGGCAAGTGCCACTATTTCAGATCCATGTTTCCTCCCTGACCTGTGCTCACCTCTCCCCAAAATCTCTTAGCCTAAGCAGAAACAGAGTCCCAGGCCATGAAAGGTGACAAGACAAAAGAGTGCATGCACTTGTCTACTACCAGTATTGCCTGTTGGAGACTTGAGTCTTGTAAACACAGAATTTGCATCCTGGAATGCAAAATAAATCAAAACTTACCCACCCCAACAAACAGCCCTGCAACTTTGCCATGTTTTCTGTAAATGGACTGGGTTGTTTTTTTTTCTTCCTCTCGATCTCCTGGAGGATTGTGTTTTGTCTGTGATCACTATTTCCAGGCAGGCAAGTCAGTGTTTCCTTTGATTTGACTCCATTCTGCAAGAAAAAAAATTCTGCAAGAAAAGCTTGAGATCTGCAGCTGTCAGAAATGCCACTTGCTCCAAGTCCAAGCACGTGGAGACAGAAGCCTGTATGGGAAAGTCTGTGTGTGCACTGCTGTGGCTGCTTGTAGCCCTCCTAAGAGAAAGGTGAGGAGGTTATGAATAAAATCAGAGGATGTTTGGCTGGGCTTCGATAGAAACTAAATATGTATATTTCCTTTCAGCCAAATAGCATAGCTGCTTTCTCTGTGGGACCAGCAATTGCTATAAGGCTGAGGGTGCAATGTCAATCTAAGTTGTGGGAGAAGAAATGTGAAGCCTGTGAGGTGCTGAGGGCAGCTCATGCTGATTCAGGCTGACAAAGCTAATGTGGTGCTGTATTATGGATCTATTCATCCCCCATTCTCTGTATGCTGACACCAGGTACCTCCTGTAATACATTACTGGGCTGTGGGTTGGACAACAGTGAGTCAGTAGCAGCCCTGGTGGGGTCTAAACCCTCTGAACTGGGATGTGCTGCACATCTCCATAGCTAAGATTGTGCAGAGGACAGCCAGAATGTACAAGCAATTTGGCGTTCATGGTCTGTGGGACAGGAGAGCTGTTACGAAGGCTGTCAGGAGGCTCTGCACACAAGCAACCCTCTGCTCCAGCAATGTTTCACCTGATGACCTCTGTGGTGCTGAGACTCATCCAAGGTGCCTGAATGGTCTTAGAGGAGCAAACATACATGAACATGATGCTTTTTTATTCCAGTCTCACCTCAAGAGCTACCCACCTCAGGACAGCTTACTTGCAGTGCCCACACCAAGGGAGCAAATATGTGAGATCTTTGCCTTGGTCATCTTGCAAATGAAAGACAAAAACCCCACAACAGCATCCCTGTAGCCCTCTTCTGCAGGGTCTTGAGGTCACTTCAGGTAAACTTTCAGGCCTGGTTTTAAGTTTCCTTCAGGGAAAAAGATATTGTTTGGTCTTGTTCTGTGATATGACTCACCAGTGCTTTCAGTAGCAAGAATGGCAGAAATAGGCAGCATTTCTTACAATGTGATTATTCTTAATTTGTACGGGATAGAGAAGTCTGGATGGAATTGTGCTTCACCTGTGCGGCTGCTGTCCTGAAGGGAAGTGCCTGTAACTTCTTGAGCAAAAAGACTGGCAGTCTTACATCAGTAAAAATTTATATTTGAATTGTAGAATAAATGAGGTTGGAAGGGAGGTTTGGAGGTCTCCAGCCCAACCCCTTGCTCCAAGATCAGTGGCTTTTAAAGCTAGGTCATGTTTGTAAGAGCTCTGTCCAGTCAAGCTGAGAGTATTTCCAAGGATGGGAGACTGTCCCACCTCACTGAGATCCAGTGCTTAAACACTGTTATTAAGGAAGAAATAAAAAAACCAACAACCCTCAATATTATTGAGTTGGCACTTCTATTTTTCCGTTTGTTACTGTGCACCTGTGAGGTATGTCTGCTATATTGCTTTATGCTAGATAGCTGTATGCAGCAGTGAGATACCTCCTTAGCCATTTCTCCAAGAAACGCTTCAGTTTCTGAATAGGCCCATTTCTTTCACTCTTCTCAAACAGTGTATGTTGCAGTCCCTGGTTGTTCTGGTATTTCATTGCTGGTTTCACTTCAATTTGCCTCTTGTTCTGGAAAGCCCAGGTCTAGACGCAGCACTTCTGATGCAGTCTCACAAGTGCTGAACAGAGATGAGGAATTGCCAGAAAGCTATAGAAGAGTTTCCACAACCACGATACCTGGTAGACAGTGCCATGCTTGGAGACGCAAGGGGGAAGTCCACTGCTTCCTGAGGTCAGAACTAGCATATTGTCAAACAGAGGTTGTCTGATATGTTGTCGAGTAGAAAATCTGAAATTGGTTCTGTGTTGTCTTCTAATGACCGTTAGAGCTGCTGCCTTTAAGACAGCGGGTTAAAAGCCTCGCAGCACTGTACAAGGGGAGTGTAACTTTACTGGTTGGTTATCTCATCTCTTCAAAAGTTTCTCCTGCTCTAGATAAGACAGAACACAAAATAGCATAAGATCAGACAAGTAAGAGTTTAAATCTTACTGTGAATCTACAAAGGAACAATAGTGACACTATGTTGCCTTGACCTAGAGATAAAGACCATGGGGTCTTGGTTGTCTGAAAGGAAAATGTGCCTCTACTGCAACCTGGTCCACGTGTGCCTGTGTCAAAAGGAGATGTCTTGTTGAGATACCTCTCATCCATGATGAGCAAACCCACAGCTTTGGCTGTTTCTCTGGATCTTGTTAGATCAAGGAAGTGGCTGATGGCATCCTACAAGATATATCAAGAATAACTATAATCACCCCACATCTCTGGTATCAGTACATTCTTTCAATAGTTTTAAATATTGGCATTTCCCCAAATAACTCTGTTCCTTTAGGAGAGATGACGCACTTGCTTGTGAGGGAGGTAAACTGATGCTCAGGCTCATTCTTGTCTTGCGTTAAGGTGATAAACAAAAGGTTTAAGTCTACAGTAAACAGGCTGTGGCTTGGTATCAGTTCTTAGATTAGTCATAATTGAAAGGCGTAAAACTTTATGCACCAGCTGCTGCTTTAACACTAAAACAATTGGCTTCTCCAGGCAATTAGCCTGTTGACTTCTGAGTTGAAGGCTTTCACCTGCACAGAGTCTGAGACCAGAGTTCTCCTTGGGTGATTTCCTGGATTCCTTTGTATGTGGCCAGGCTTGTTCATGTGGCAACTCTGCCTTGGCCCTGCCTTGTTTCCTAATCCGGTGGTAACTTTGGCATGACAGACACTTCTTTCAAGTACAAGTGTCTGTATCTAATGTCTCATTAGGATTTCAACAGTGTTATGCAAATGTTTGTTATTGTCCTAACAATGCCTGAACCCATGTCTGTTAAAGTTTGCCTGTGCTTCCTCTTTTTTTGTTAGGAAGTCAGACTAGTATACTTCTTGCTCCAGCTCTGCTCTGATGGGAGCAGTTCAGGTATTGATGTATCAGCCTACATTCAGTGCTGGTTCAAAAATGGGTCTGTCTGGGATGGCTGGTTTATTGCATGCTGAGGAACATGCCCTAGATGGACAAAGCTGTCATCTTAAGCTGTCCTCAGAACTGTGTTTTTACAAGCTAGATAGCTATGTCATCTTGCTAAATCAGCAAGGTAAAATAAGTGAGTGCTGGGGTTTTCCTTTTTTTTTTTTTTTTAGCATACAGATTTTCTCCCAGTGTTTATCCATAACACTGATACAGTCCCGAAATTTCCTGTCCCTCATGGATGGGTTCAGCTGCAGTTTACCTCTGCTTTTGGGAACAGGGTAGAGCGCAGCAGCTGGTCCCTGGGACAGAAGTGGTGAGGGATACAAATCCCCCCCCACCAACATGTCTGGGTCTGCTGTTGTTGATGACAACAACTATTTGCAGTAAGGTCTTGGATTGGAGACTGACATCTGAATAGTCAGAGCCTCCACACATCTACACAAACATGCTTGTGCAAAAATATCTTTGTATGTTTGCTTGTGCAAAATGATCCTTGGACTGTTGGTTTATGTCTCGATTCCTGTGTTCTTGCAGTTATAGCTTTCCTTCAAATTAGCCATTCTTCTTTTGAAAAGCAGGAATGTGTCTCCTATGAATAGGAGGGTTTGGCTGTTCAGGCCCCATCAGCCCACCAGCATTTCTCCTCTCCCCGCGCCCCCCCGCCTTCCAAGATAAGGGGATTAAGGAGTGAGTTTGCAATAACAAAACAGCACAGTGATGCCCTGTGTAGTGGAGATGAAATAGCTGTTTTGTGTGCTGGAGGCTTGTAGCTGACAGCTTGCTCAGCCTGGGGATGCTTTTTATTTTGAACCGAAATAAAAATAAATGTCAAAGTCTTAACAAGCTGTTGTTGTGACTGAATGAGGTACTTCATCCTCAGAAATGTTCCCCTGGACGTGTGTGCACCGTAAGCTGTCACAGTCCTTGAAGAATCAAATTTGGTTGAGCCCCCAGCACTGTCTGCATCTAGATCTTGTCACTTCGAAGTCTATTGTAGTCTCTGCAGTGGGTATTTGAAGTAGGCTAATAACTATGTAGGAGGTGCTCATAGCTGCTTTTCCCCTTAAAGCAAGCTGGGTTTTATGTAATGGTAGCACGTGTGTCCTTCCTCTAACAACCAACTACAGTGAAACTTGACAGATGATCTCAAAGCTTTTTACAAGACTAAAAGGAAACAGGCACACAGCAATAACTAACTAGCATCCCTGCTAAATGATTTTCCTTGCGCTATAGTGGATGCTGAGGAATTCACCTGTGATTTTGAACACAGGGATAACTCTGTCACTGTCTTTTGTTCTGCTTCTCAAGGCAACGTTTGTTTACTTGGCCCTGAGCTCAAATACTAGACTCCTCTCCAAGTTAGGTTATGTAGCTGCTTCTAACTAGCCACCCCTCCCTAGTTCCTTGACATAGGGGAGGGTTGGATGCTGCCCTTTGAGTGCTCAGAGCACTGCAGTCTCATTAGATAATGTTTGCTCGGGGGACCATGGTTGTATTAAACTCTCACTCTGACAAACTCCTTAATTCTGTATGGTTGAACCTTTTTCCTCTGTCTGGCATACTTCGTGATGAAGTACATGGCAGGATAGCAAAACTGGCTTGCAGTGTAGCGTAGCTGATGTGAGATGGTCAGCAAGCTGAGTGCAATCCCCCTACCCTAAAACTTGTTCACTGATCTTGGAGTATGTGCACAAAGCAGTTGTGCAATTTGGTTTAAGGATACTAGCTTGCAGGAAAAACAAGGTATTTGGAAGAAGGATTTTTTGGTGTATACAGAGCCATGTTCTTGTTGCTTCAGGAAAGCAGGATACATCCAGGTTGTTTAAGATTTATGAGCGGACGGATGAGCCCAAGAGGTTTTTGAGAGGACTTGCTGAAGTCTCCTGAAGCAGAGCCTTTGTGTGCACACAAGTACATGTAAAACCAGAAACAGCATGTGGCTGAGCTGAGAGTTCCTCAATATTGCTGTTGACTAGTTTCTCAACTTGTTAGGGAAATATCAGTTTGTTTAAGAAAAAGTGGAAGTGGATGCAGGTGAGGTTATTCGTAAGACTGAGAGAACTTCCTATGTTTAGGATGCTAAAATGGGTAGCAGTGCCCTTCTCAGAAACAAGAAAGCAAAGGAAGAGCTCTGCAGCTGTCTGTCCTGCAGGACAACGTGCCTTCAGGAGTTCACAGAGGAAGCAATAGTGTTTAGCTCATCTATTCAAAAACCTCTGCAGCTCAAACTTGGTTAATGAGACTGTATAAATAAGCAAACAAACCAAAAACACAGCTGGAGGGAAAGAACCTGGCACCTGCTGCTCAATTCCTTTCCAGTAAGGAAAAGTTTCTGATGAGCTGCAGTGATTCATATTGGGATGAGAGCATGGATGTAGGATTGTTCTTAATGTCAAGTATGGAGCTATTGGATCTGGGGAGATCAGTGCTTAAACTTGATCTTTGTGGCTGAAGTGGGAGAAATGTGGCATACATGGGAAACTTATGTTGGACTCCTTAAAGTTTAATTAGAAGGCTCTTAACATTGTAAGTAAAGAACTGATCCTTGAGGATGGGATTGGGATTTTTAAGAAAGAAGCTGATATAAGACTTCAGGATTTCCTGAGGAAACATCTTGTGGAAAAACCCTGTGGAGTAAGAGCAGTATCCCAACTACTCCCAATGGCTGGAAATCCAAGAGGTCATCAACTTAACTGGGTGAGATATATTCTCTAGCTTGATACCACCAGGTTCAGAGGGTATCCTTTTTACTGTTCTGCTAGTCTTGTTATTACCTTTGAGCTTACAAGGAAGGTTTTTAGAAGGGGTTTGCTGTGCCCGGCAGTTGATATAAAGATGATCTTGCAGAACAAGTTGAAGTTGTTTGACATATTTGGGTCTGAGCTGAGACCACTAACAAGCACTTGGCTTGGCAGAGATTGGAAGAAGGACTGTTCAACCTGTCTTGCACTAAAAGCACAGCTGTTTAAAGCACAGTAGGATTACAGAATTGCTAATGAGGACTCAGTCTAAGGTTGAAGATCCAAAAAAAAAAGTCATTTATGAAAGCAATCCCATTGTAAACAAGTGTTTTAGTCTCAGCAAGTAGACACTAAGCACTGTGAACTTCCAAATGGTGAAACTGAACTGCAAGGGGTAACATTTAGGGGTAGACTCCTGTTCTGGACAGGCTTCATTACCTTTCTGCAAGCCATTAATTCAATAAAGCAATGTAACAGATCCATTTCTGCTTCATTTTCAGATGCTATCAGGTGCTTTTATTGTACCCTGAATAAGGTATGAAAAACTTAGTGTGGATGGAAAGCTGGCAAGGGCTAGAAAAACAAGATAAAAGCATATGAAATTATCAAATTGACCTTCTTAAGAGTGTGGGCTGACAGAAGGGGAAGAAAGAGCTGCTGGGGTCAGAACTGAGGTTAAGTTTGCATAATGTATGCCTTTAGTTGCTTACACTTCTAACAAACCTCAAAACATTTGGCAAAAGTCGTCTTCTTCAGCTCGAAAAGTGAGATTGAATAAACTGAGGAAACGCAGTCGCTACAGAAAGAGGTGGTATGTTACTCTTGGTCATTAGTAGATTTTTCTGCTTTAAAGATCCGGTATGTCATTGATTAGAAGCAGGTATACTTGGCTTTCATCATCAAAAGGTGAAATTCTCAAATACTGCAATTAAGCCTTTGTAGCTGCACTAGCAAAGCTTTGTTTTAAACATGAAATGTCATAGTTGGGTGTTACCAGACTGTTTGAAGCTTCTCTGAAAGAAGGTGACAAGATCAGAGTTCTGACTTTTCATACAGCCTCCTCCACACAAGTAATAGTAGACTGCTTGAAACTTGTGCATACATCATTGATGTTGATAAAAGCTTAGGACTGGAGATGCATCTAGACTTTAGGACTCTAGACATCAGACGGACAGGCACTTAACTGGGTAGTTCCATTTATAACCTTTGCACCCTGCATGGTTAGTGTACAACTGACTGTCTTCTGGTGCTGTGTAGACCCCATCACTGGAGCTGGAAATCTCTGGAGCAATCTGTATCTATCATGGTAGAATTGTCTGTGGTTGACCCTGCAGGAAGCTGTAACCATAGTTCATGCTTTTCTATCTCTGTTTCAAAAAAAGGCAAACTAAATAATAATAAGATATAAGGTTATACAAATGTTGAATAAGGCTTAGCAAACCCTTCTGTTTCAGATCGGTTTCCCTTGAGCATAATGCCCAACACTCAACTTCATGCCAAACTGTTAAAAACACACAGGCCACAAAAGCAGTGCTCTAAAGCACATAATAATTGAACTAATGCTGTATGTTTTATGGTTGAATAATTAAAGACTGACTTACACTCTTTCACTCACAAAATAAGAAAAACTTGCAGAAGCTAATTCCTGCCTGCTACTGTGAAAGTGTTTCTCAGTGTGCCTCTAGTGTCAGTGTTGTCCATCAGCAGGTTTGCCTTTCCAGAGCTGCTGAGCAGACTCTGCTCCTTAAAACAACAGCCTCCAATAGCAAAGGGCTTTTCCGGTTGAGCAGCACTAGACATACAAAATATACTTTGGCCAACAGCACTCTCCTGACAAGGAGAATAGGTGAAATGAGGATCCCCCCATGATCTAGAAATGCATGTTTGATGTGGGAGCCAGTAAAGAACTTCTTGCCACATCTGCCTTGACGTTATCCCTTGTTACAGCTCTTTGGTCTTCCCAAGCTTCCACTCTGGCCTACTGGAATCAAAATTGGATTTTGAATCTTTTTTGATAACCAATTCTCTTGGTATATCTCCTGCTGCTGCATACGTTCTCTTCTTTTTTTTTTTTATTGGCTCCTATTCATTATCTCCTGCTTGCCCCATACCTGTTTCCAATTTTACTCAGCAAAGGCAAAACCCTTGAGTCTTAAATTTTAAAGTCTAAGGGTTGTTGAGCATATGCAATTTAGTTGCTTTTTCTCCTCCCCTCAAAAGGCTTATAATTTGCCTAGATTTTTGGCGATGACAAAAATTAAATTTGACACAAAAAGCTATCCCCTGCTCATTAAAGTCCCAGTTCTAAATCATAGGTCCAAGGCTTTTCAAAAAAAAGTCACCAGAAATTGAACAAAACAATGTGTTTATTCCCATGCTGCTTTCTGAGAAGCAGTTGAATTCACATGTTCCAAAACAACTCTGCCTGAGGCAGACCCGGCTAGCATGCAAGCTCCTATCTTGAACAGCCAGGACTTGGTGAATTTATAAGCAACTGAAAACAGTACTGGGAAGGGTTAGGCAGCCTTAATAATATTGTCTAAAGATGAAGTCTTGGAAAGAAGATTATCTCTTTAAAAAGTCTCCTAAAAAAAAAAAAATAATATAAATCAAGTCCTGCTGAATTCCCATAAGAACACGAAGGACTTAATTCAGACTTGCCACAGTCTTGCGCAGACCTCCACAGACCCCACATCATTCCTGTTTAAATAGCCTAGTATTCTTGAATCTACCACAATAGCACAAAAGACAAATGGAAGCGATTGTGTGCTTGCGAGTCTATTTTCTTTAATGGATGCATTTCAGGGGTCATGGGCCATGTGGCCCTCCCTTAGATATACAATCAGACCCTGAAAGAACATTGTCTGCTGGAGAACTTCCTCTGACACACCACCCTGCTGAAACAGCATGACAACAGCCGTGTTTCATTTTTCAAAGAGCTGCATTCAGCCAACTTTGTAATTAGGACAATGAGGAATACGTATCTCTAAAGCAGCGTGTCTTTTAATAGTTGATTTATTTTTAAGAATGGGTGTGATTCAACAACTTTTTAAAAACTTCATCTCCTACTGTCTGTATCTTAAGGAATAAGCCTAGCGTTGATCTAGTGATTCTTTAAATGGAAGGCTGGAGTTGGCTGACTTCACTGTTTTGAATGTATTTTTATCAATGTTATACCAGTGTCTGGGTTCTCAAGGCTTGCTCCCTTGGCCTCTCTATTACCGGCAGTCTCGCAGTGTGTTCGTCTGACCTATTCAAGCGAGCGCCTTGCAATGGAGATGTTTCCTGTGAGAGGTTAGTGGCATTTGTCTAGTCTGACATTGGTGTGTGAGCTCTGTGACGGCCAGCATGAGTGCATATGCACTAGATAGCTCTGTTGCAAGGAGGCTGTATTGTCGCAATTTTGGGGGCTTGGGGGAGAAGAGATGCAGGGAGTTGTGGGGCTTTTGCTGCCTGGCTGCTCAAGTAGGGGGTTAGGGTATAGTGCTTGGTGCTTTGCACTGGGCTCTGAGAGAACCCTTTTGAGGTTTGTCTTTTTTTTTTTTCCCCCCCCCCCCCCCCCAAAAAAAAAAAAAAATTGGTTTGGCCACTATTTGTGTAAGGGCTGTAGCATGTTGGTAATTTCTGCAGCCCATGCTCCCCACAGGCACTGGAAGATCCTTGCTGTCCCTCAGCCTGGGTGGGAAAGAATGAGGGAACAGTAGTTGTGTTGCTAACTAGGGGTTCCTCTTCTCCCTTTGCTGCTTTTTTTAAATGCCACATATGTAGTACTGGAGTATGAGGGACTTCTGCCTAGATCCTCTACTGTGCTAGGGCTTTCTGCTTTGCTGTTTCCTTACTAGGAGGTGCTGACATGTGAGTAATCCTTCCTGTACAACACCTCTAGATGCCTTTTCCCAGGCCTGAATTATGCTGGCTGATGCTGGCAAGCAAGGCATGGTGCTGCCAAGAGGACTGGGCATTGGGCTTTGCAATATGGAAGATGAACTGCAGTGGGTGATCTGCGTCTGCTAAAATGGTCTTGTGTTTTCTGTCAGCTCAGCTGCTTCCATTCCCATCAAAAGTGTCCCTCAGTGCTCCTTGAAGCTTTGTCTGCTTGAGTATGGTAGTTAGGCTGCTGTTGAGTACAGCTGCTGTTTTTAAAACTGAAGCCCTATGTCTCCTCTTAAGTGCATCACTGTATCTTTTGCCTTCCTCAGTACTTTCCAAGCTTCTCATGCTCAGACTTAAAAGCAGTTGTGTGCTTAAGACGCAACTTGGTATGAATATGGGTGCCAAGCTTTGAGATGAACAAAGTTGACTACCAGCTTCCCCCCTCTGCCCCATTAACTGGTCACTTTGAATTCAAGCTGCACTTGTTGATGGAAACTTTAAATTACTCTTGGCATCCTGGGTGGGCTGAGTATCTCCCTGATAAGCCCTTGAAGGGTCTTGCTTGTAATAATGTTCCTCAGTGCTTGGCGTGGGCGAACAGCACTGAACTCGCAACAGAGCTCCATGGTAACAAGCAATGGGATTAACAAGAAAAATAGCCAGTTCTCCTGCTCACTAGGTCTTATAAAATAGCCTTGTAGCTGGAGGAGCACATGCCTGGATCAGGTGTGACCTGTGTTTAAATTGAAGTAGCCACTACCACCACTCTGTGGACCTACAACCTGAATCTTGTTCTTCTAATATGGTCTCAGGCTGGGGATGAAGTCTACTCTGCAAAGAGCCAGAGTAAGTTCAAAAGGGACTGAGAGCAGGCTGTGAGCACAGGGACAAGCATCCATTTCATACCCACTCCAGGTATTGCTGACACCTTTGGCACCAGAGTAGTAAGAAAAATGCAGTCTTTGCTGATTTGGATTTTAACATAACCATCTTAAGGGGATTGTTATTAATGTGGGGTGGGGAGTAAGCAGGACAAAGGATAAAGTAACTGTATTTTCTTAAAGCCATAGTATTATTAGAGGGTAGTGATAGCTGGCAAGTGTTGGTGAGATTTTTTTTTTAAATCTCCTGTAACTTTTAAATGCTACTAAAAGTACATTTTTTTACTCTTGAAGCTAGTTGGTGTCTCAGAAGTCCAAGTTTGTGTGTATTAGTGCCACTGGGTTGCCTGCCCAGAAAGGCTTCGACTTCTGTGCTGAAAGGGTTGAAGATTTGCCTTGCATATAGGCAGAACACCTTACATATAGGTGAACGCCTCCAGGTTGAAGGAGACCAGTTCTTGTCTACTGAAAAGGCTGTTCAGTGCCTAGGACTTCAGCTGACCAGACAGCACAAGAGCTATCTCTATATCACAGATTTCAGAGGCTTTCTGATAATGGTGCATTTGAAATGTTGAGTTGCTTCAGCTTTTAACCCTCCCAAAGGAAAGGAGTCCTTAAGCTTGTCTTTTATCTATTGCATATAGTTATAAGAATATAATCTAATAGACAGTAGGGGCACAAGGCACAGCAACCAAAGAGTTTAGGTGCTGAAATTTGAGCCTGGCTTGGTCCTGGGTTTGGGGTAAACAGTGTAGGATGAGCTTAAGAGAGGTTTGGGCATCAGTTTCCATCACTGTCAGGTGTTAAACTTGGGAACCAAGACACCAGAAACACTGCTGCCTCTCTGGGTAGCCTATAGAATGAAGATCTCCTAGGATGGCTGAAGAGCTATGAGAAGCCATAGTATTGCTCCCCACTGCATTTTGTTTAATGTATGACTCCCATCTTGATGCTTAGGGGATGAAAACTAGAGATAAGGTACCTCTGCTGGAAAGGCACTTGGAAGAGAGACTCTTTCTTTATGAGAAACTGAAATGATTTTTCCCAGCTGAATTATCTTAGTTTTTCTTAAAATGGCTTTTTTTTTTTTGAGTGCTTCATGATGGCACTTAAATAACACTTTATATCTCAAAAGTACTGAGTGTGCACTAAATTCTACTGTAACTATTAGGAAATAAATCTTCTGGCTATTGGCAGAAAATGAATGTGATGCTTCTGTATTTGAGTCATTTACTACCTAAAATAGTAAAAGATGGGGGGTCTGGCAGACAGTTATGTAGCCCAAGTGTGACACAGATATCTAGTAAGGAGACCAATACAGACAGGCACAGGAAGCTTGAAATGATGAGCACTAATTCTCTGAGGCAGGTTTCTATTAACATGACTATTTCTTGAGTAATTTTCAGCTGCAGCTCTTGTCTCAGACTCTTCTATGTGGATGTATTAAATGGTACATGATGTACCAGAGACTGAGAAATGTACTACAGGGAAGGGACGTACCCACACTGTCATGTGGATTCTTCCCCCAGTAGATAAGGGTTTATAACCAGAATTGCCAAAATGCAAAGACAGACTTTCTGTGCAAGGATGTTACCTGTTTTGCTCAAGTTGCTTTTAAATAAGCAAAAAACTTTTTCTTAAGCAAACCTTTGGTAGAGGGGAAGAATAGATTTCTTTTAAATACCAATGTTTTTAGCTTAACTGGCATTCTCATCAGTTCATCAGCACTGTATTTGTGGGTGACAGCTCCTTTCTCCTGAAGGAAAGATAATATGGGTGATGATTACATTTTGGTTTTGTTATTTCTTCATCACCATGACTTTAACCTCTTTTTGTCAGCTGATACTGATGACGTTAGCTTGGTTTATCCCTTTCCCTTTTTGAAAACAGTGCATTTTTCAGCTCCTCTAGCAAGTTGAAAACCAGATTAATTGTCAATTCTTGTTGTATTTTTGTGTTGATGCTTACACATCTCAAGTGTACCTCACTCTTGTTGCTGATTTCTGTGGAGGTACTAAAGCACTGTAAGTCCCACTCTGCTTTTTCTCTAGCTGCTGTTAGTTGAAAGTAGGAATTCAGCTCTTTTCATGATGACAGATACATCAGTAACTTGTCACTTCCCTGCAGAACTAAAAATCTGCTTCTGAGGTGTGAACTAACTATATGTGAAGCTATCAACCTGAGCTCAGTGTAACTTGATCTTCATCCATGGTACTTCCTTCATCACCAAACGCCTCAACTCTCCTGTTCAACTCTTCCAGGGTTTCCAGTGCGCCGTGGGTCTCCCATATCTTGCTCACTGTCTCTGAGACCTTTTGTCGGTTCCACTTTCCACCTCCTAGAAGGTGGGTTGCTTACTGATCTAGATGTGGGTTTTATATGCAGGCATGTGTTTATGGTGTTTCTCTCTTGCTATACGTGTACCTTGCCTGGGAGGCTGGTTAACTATGACATCCCTGATGTAAGCCAGTTCCTTTAAGAGCTGGGATAGTGTTCATCAGAAATGATACTTGACTCTGAAAACAAAACAGTTGGAAGCTTAGCCTCTTAGGAAAGCCTAACTGCTTAGAAGAGTAGCTTTGCTTCCACCTGCAAAAGGCAATAGGTAACAGCTCTGGTGTAAATTAGAGTCTGTGCATAGAGCATCAAGAAACCAAATTCCTTGATCCTGCAATGCCTTGACTTGCTGCTCTTAATTCTATGCACTCGGTACCACACTTGTCATGGATGCTGTATATCTGAAGTCCAACAGAAGAAGCTCTTCAGAGAACTGGGGACTCTGCAACATAAGTATTTCCCTGTGAGACAGAGGAAGGGATGTCCCTTAGCAAAATGTTTGCAAAACTTTTACTAGAGATCCTAAGGCTTGGTCTGGGAAATGGGTGACTTCATTCTCAGTCAAATTCCAGCTGAGTTCTGCCTGCTGGCAAGCTGCAGGGGTTCTGGTAAGAATATGGTTGTCATCCTATGCCATATGAACATTTGGGTGGGTCCTGATATGTTGATGCTGGACTGTTGCCTTCTGCTGAAAATGGTGGAAGGTGCAACGTAGGTACTGTGTGCAGCAGTGCAAAGACTCTTGGAGGAGAAGAGGTCTGTGTGTGTAACTCTGACCCTGACTCAAAGTTCACATGCAGATAAAAATTAACTGGAGAATATTCAAATGTCATGAATGTGCCATGGTCACTTCGTCTCTTCAGCTTTACAGATGAGAGAATGTGAGAATGACATGTTTTTGGAGGACTCTTAAAGGATAGACTGCTTTGATATTTAAATATCCATCTGGGGAGGCGGGTAGTTGTGTGTCTTGAAGAATGCAAGTTTATTTGCTTGCTTGGATGATTGCTTGACCACCACTTGTAGCGTGAAATATGAATTTGGAGAGCAACTATTAGAATGGCTCCAGTGACTGCAGGCAGATGTGGGGTGGGGCATGCTGTCTCCAATGCCTATTTAATGAGCTCTGTTTTAAAGGTTGGATATAGAAACAACCATGCATGCACATCCTCTGTAACCCTTACAAGGCCTTTGACTGTTGGATTCTTATTTAATTGCAGCTTCTAGTTATACTTAGCAGGTTTGTGTGAAAAAAAATTGAGGGCAACCTTGAAAACAGTGTCCTGGGAAGCCCTTGACAGCAGCACTGCAAGCTTGGCCTTGCTTTTCACTTCTGATGAGTTTGGGGCTTTTTGAAGCCTTAGCTGTTACTTGAGTGTACAAAAGCAAAGAGCATTGCTTTTTTACGTCTACAATGTGAGAAGTAGCAACCTTGTCTTCAGGGTGACAAGCCATCCAGCAGATCTTCATGCAGAGTTAGTTCTGAGATGGGGTGACAGGGTCTGTTCTGGCTGACACAGGGCTGAATGACCACATGAAAGGGCAGCATGAAATACATCTGTAACACAGTATGTTTTATCTGAGGCTGTATAAGTGCAGTTTTAGGTGCCTCTAGAGTCCAACTAAGAGCCAATCTGGCATTGACAGTGAAAAATGAATCTATGGTAGGACACTTGTATGCTGTCTTACTATGAATAAATACAATTGGTCTTCTCTATCCAAGTGTTAGCAAAAGCAGAGGAGGAGATAAAAACTAATACCCACCCTATTTTGCCTGAAAACCTCTTACAAAATATAGTGCTGCATGATAAACTGAACTATTTACAAGTCTACTTTTACTGCAGACAAGATTGGATGGGAAGAAAAAAAATCTTTAATACCTTTATCTCTTGACTTCTGCACAAACTGTGGGCAATTCAGATCACTCATCTGCAGATCCGCAGATGGTCTTAACATGAAAAGGTCAATGTCCACCAGCTAGTCTGTCCAAAACCAACTCTGTTGCTGCCTGTATGTCCCTCCATAAGGGTGGGTTTAGAAGTAAAACCATTCTAGTTGTTTTGGTTGCTTGTGTCTGAGGTAACAACACTTCCAAAGTTAGGAAATAAGTAATGAGGTGACTTACTTGGAGTACTGTGATGTTAGTAAGATTTGTGACCACTAGTGATGACTCTAATGAGTGTGTTTGCCAGTGGAAAGTATGAAGCAGTTGGTCTTTAAAACAACATTCTAATACCTGCTTATATTACAATGCATTATCTTAATATAGAAATATGGGTACTATCCGAGCACTTAAAATTAAATTTTACTTAAGGGTCCCCCAGGGTAATGTCATATATCTATTACATAGCACTCAAAATAACCTCTCTTGGATGTCTGAAATTCACTGCGGGTAGTTGAGCCTTTGGCTCATCTTGTGGCTCAGTGTAGCAAGAATCTGCTAACCAAAACTAGTCTGATCCACTTAAATGGGCTATTCCCTCGATGTCATCAACGATTTGGGGGTCTCCTCTTGAATAATACCCATGGCCTCTTCTGGTCCCTCATCTTCTGGGGGAGAATGGATCAGCATTGTCGCTCATGCACCATAGGTGCTGTAATGTTCCAGACCGGAGGTGTTCCTTGTCCTCTACTCTACCAGTGCTGGTACGGCTTTGGGATGCTCTGTTCTGCCTGTGAGCACTCCTTGCCTGCAAAATGAGAGGCTGACTGCATTAGGGAAAATTTTTCTGTAACAGGGCATCCCCTTTGCAGAGTATGAGGGGTAAGCTGTCTGTGGTTGCACATCTTGCATGAGCCTTCAGTTAACTAATGGACCCAGACGTGTTAGCCTAAAGCACTCCTATCTTCCCCGGCAGTGGTGTTTCTTTCAAGCCAAATGAACTTTGAGATGAAATGCAAAACAACTCTTTGAAATTAAAGCTTCTTAAGCGGAAAGCACTATAAAAGTCATGCTGGATTGCAAGATAGGTCTGTGTCTGCAACCCCCCCACCCCCCAACAAGTCTCCCATGTGAGTGATTTCTGCCTGTTAAAAACCTAAAATTAACCCCTGGGATAACACCCCCATGTTATAGCTGGAGAGCAAATTTATCTTTTACTGAGGCACTGAGTGTTTAATCCCTACAGACACTCTCCCTTGAGACACAGCTTGGAAATTTATAGCAGATCTGAGAGTCTTTTGAACTTGGGCTCCAGCAACTCTTTTTGGCTAAATGTCCAGTTTCACATCTGACAAACTTTTAACTTGGAGTGTGTGAAAACAAATTCAGAACTTATCCATCCGCAATCCAAAAGGGCAGGAGTTCAGGCCCACTTCAGAGGGCTTTTTGTAGAGCAATCCTGCTTATGGGTTTGGCCAAATCATACTGCAAGCCTGTAGGCTAAGGTGGTGTTGTAGAGGCGGCATGAGAAGTGGCTCTGATAATGATGTGTGAGGTTGGCAAGGTTGCAAGGGCTAAATCATGTGTGTAATCTCACAGGAGACTTGCCCTCCCTATGACATCTGTTCTTTCATAGCAAAGAGGAATGCTAGCCAGAACTGAACAGAGCAGACCATACGTACCTATTCTGGACTTCATCTTGTTGGCTTACAAAAGCATGGTTGTTGCATGGTGGTCGAGGTTCCTCCTGACGCTGTCCCTGGCTATTGTGGCTGTACGAACATGACATCCCCAGAAAAGCCTCTGACACTCAAAGGCGCTCATGCTGGGAGATGTCAGCTCTCTAAAATGTTCTTTTAGGAAAAAAAGCAGAACTCTGCAATTAAATTCAGTCAAATTCAAGATGTGCAGAACAGGAATCCTATGGTGCAGGACAAAGCAGGACATGCTGTGCTGTGTATTCTGCTGGGGTTTCCTTTCTTATTAAATGACTTAACAGAAGGAAGTCATAACCCATTCAGTGTTCCCTCTTTTGTCTGGAAGAGTTAACTTTGCAGCACAAAAACAATCCGGCACAGCAGAATGACTGCATTGAGTGCCACATAGAAATCCATTTGCTAAATGATGGCTTTCTCGGTGGTTTTTCAGGCTGCCTCCCTAAAGAGAAACTTTTATGCTATGTGGGGTTCTTTTAGATGTAGCAAAGTCTATTTTGACAAATTCAAGGTGTTTACAGTGTGTGACCTTGCTACAGACTGCGTTAAAGTGCAGCTACCTACTGAAATGGCCTCAGCCATAAGCTTGGCTTTGGCCACTCCAGGATCAAGGGTGTGTGTACCAGGATGGGGCAGGCAGGGGAAACTGGATGTGAAACACTGGTCACTAACAAAGTGAGTGAGCAAAGCAGGCTGCATGTTGGTTCCTACCTCTAGAAAAAAATCAAACCCTACTGCTCTCAAATAATTTAAGAGCCTTCTATTTTCCCTTTAAAATCTTACCAAGAGGAAAATAACCAGACAGCTTGACTCAAGACAGCTTGACTCAGGACTCAAGAAAAGGTATTGGCAGTCTTCTCCTCATCTCCTCCTCACTCTGGAAGAGATGAGAAGTCCAAATGATTTCTCTAAGGGCAGTTAGTGCTGTGATATTGGGCTAAAGGGTACACAAATTGAGGGAAATCTGGAAAGCAATTTTAAATGAAGATGAACTAGCTGCAGTTGCTTTTCTGCAAAGTAGTTGCTTCTGTTTACACCTGGTCAGACCTCTTTGAATTTGGGGAAACATTTGGAGATTGCCCAGACTACTTATTTTTGGCATCTTAAAGTCTGTTACATGCTTAAAAGCAGCAGATACATCTGGTTTGTGTGCCTTTGGCTTCCTCTGGATAGCTGAAAACCTAGAGAGCAGCCTTTGAAGGCCTGCTGCCTGCTCCCATGCCTGCTGCTTTAATATTTCTAAGAATTGAATGCTGTGAGCAGACTGTGTGCTGGGAATATTGTGGTGCTCAGAAATGACACCCTTAATTGGGATCTGCCTTATAGACAAACTTGTTCAGTAATAAAACACAGCATTTCTTGCACACAACCCAAGCTTTTTTTATTATTTTATAATTATTTTTTATTTTTTTTATTATTATTACCCTTTCCCCCCCCATCCCCCTGAGCCAGAAAGCTTAAAGTGAATGTGCTGTTCTCAGCTGTAGCTTTCTTCCCTGCTGCTCCTGGTAGAGAGAGCCTCTGTCCAAGCAACAGTCCCTCTGTAGGCAATAAAGTAATGAAGATGGGGGGTGTCGGGCTTATCTGAGCAAGGAATGAGCCACAGGGCACTGAGGAGGAATTATCTCCCAGATGCACAGCTGGGACTAAACAGATCTAAACTTTGCTTCCATTGCTCTATTCCCCTTCTGAACTTGGGCACACAGCTTTATCTCTGCCTTTATCTCCTCCAACCCTTTTTTGTTTGAAGTTTGTGGGTATGGGGGGGAAGCCCATGCAGGAGCTGAGGTACCTCTTCAGGAGATGCTGAAAGGATGAGACACTTTTGGACGCTCTCTGCTCTTGTGGCTTTGTTCCTGATGCCCAAGCACAGCCCCTGGGGCTGCCTCTGGATGTGGGTAATTGTTACAAGCTGAGATGAAATGCAGTAGTGTCCCCTGGCCGGAGCTGCCAGCACAAACAGCTTCCCCCACTGGCTGAGCCAGGAAGCCACCGAGTGAGTGCTTCCCCTTGGAGCTCCTTCCGGAGGCAGAGGGCCTTCCTGCATGGAGATGCTAGCCCTTTCCCGACTATATTTGGAGCATCAACACAGCCCTGTATAACTCTTGCCGCATCAGTCCAGCCTTGGGCTGCTGTGCTGAAGAGGGAAAAACCACTTCTGGGTTAGGATGAAGCAGCAGATCTGCAGGACGTGAGACGGTTGCAAGGTGGTGGAGTGGTCCATGGAGTGTGCCTCCCTCTCGTAGAGACGGTGATGGCAGGACTGATAACTAGTACTGATTTTGGATGGTAAGGCTGAAGGCAAGGCTAGCCATAGGAAATTTGCTCAGCCTATATCTTTCTGCTTCCCACATGGGATGAGGGGTCCTGAGTGGGCTATGAAGCAGATGGAGAGAACTTGTCCTAGTGCGAGTTGTTTTTTTTTTGCTTTGAAACTCACTGTTAGTGTGATGAAGATAAAATAGAAAATGAGATATATCTGAGTGGCGAGTACCCTGTGGGTCAGACAGGGTGCTATGTGGTGGAGCATGCAATTGGGGAAGAGGTGTCTCTGCACCTGCAGAGCTGCAGGGTGGATGAAGGAGGAGGTGGAAGACTTTGATGCCCTAGATAGCTCCAGTACTTGCTGGTCTTGCAACTTCATTCATGTAGGTATGCAGGCAACAGCCCAGGCTGGCCATGACTGGAATTCCCAGCACTTGCCAACTCTCAGGAGTTTGGGTTGGCCAGAAGCAGTTTGAGAAAAGTACTTGGAACCCACCCAAAAATTGCTGTTCCTCAACTTATGGAGAGCTTCCAATTCTGAGGCACTGGCTCCAAAGGATGCAAGTAGAAAAGTGCTGATCTCATGTTTTCCTGTGCCAACCAACCATGTTCAAAGATTTGCCAACTGTATCCTGGATTGCATCAAAGGAAGCGTGGCCAGCTGGTCGAGGGAGGTGATTCTGTCTCTCTGCTCTGGTGAGACCACACCTGGAGTACTGTGTCCAGCTCTAGAGCCCTCAAGACAGGAAAGACATGGGCATGTTGGAGAGGGCCCAGAGGAGGGCCACAAAAATGATCAGAGGGCTGGAACGCCTCTTTATGAGGACAGGCTGAGAGAGTTGGAGTTGTTTGGCCTGGAGAAGAGAAGGCTCCAAGGAGACATTATTGTGGCCTTTCCATACTTAAAGCAGGCTTATAAGAAAGATGGGGACAGATGTTTTAGTAGGGCTTGTTGTGACAGGACAAGTGTAATGGCTTTAAACTGGAAGAAGGACGATTCAGACTAGATAGAAGGAAGAAAATTTTTTTACAATGAGGGTGGTGAATTAGTGGAACAGGTTGCCCAGAGAGGTGGTAGATGCCCCATCCCTGGAAACATTCAAGGTGAGGTTGGAGGGGGCTCTGAGTAACCTGACCTAGTTGAAAATGTCCCTACTTATTTCAGGGGGGTTGGACTAGATGAAAGAATCACAGGATGATATGGGGTTGAAAGGGACCTCTGGAGATCATCTAGTCCAACTCCCCAGCCAAAGCAGGTCCACCTAGAGCAGGTTGCACAGGAACATGTCCGGGTGGGTTTT
>KZ505652.1:1761651-1797473 GCA_002844005.1 Limosa lapponica baueri | reverse complement strand
AGTGAAGACTGAGTGAAGACTGAGTTTCGGGTAAATATTTACATCCGTGGATGTCTTGTGATCTGACTGGATGTGTTAGGCAACGGGCTTTGCAAGTGTGCATAGCTAAGGTTTAAGGTTATTCTTTATTGCATCTTTAGATGTTGCTGAGTGTTCCTGTTTTTTATCTACTGCCCTCACTTGTGTAATTCTTTATTGCTCTATTACATGACATCATCTGGATCTGCTGCTCTAGTCTGGTCTCTGAGCTTCATAACATGTTCAGCTGAGTCTTGGGTAAGGACTGTCATTTATTTCTAAATCCATTAGTGTTCTGAAAATAACTAAATAAATGCCATATTAAACTCCTTATCGTCAGCACGTTGCCTCCAGCAGCAGCAAAAATATTCACATTGTTTGAGTCGCTGCTAACTGCAGAAGGGAGGCTGGGGTTGCCAGTGGCTGGACTAGTTACTGAGGTTTTTTTTTCTTTAAATTGTGCTCTTGCACAAAAAAGGCTGGCAAGTGTGTTCTGTACTGGAATCAACAATCTCTTAATGCTCTGAGGCTAAACTAAGGCTGAAGTCAGCTATTCAGCTGTGGCTCTGTGCAAATTCATTGTGTTTATCTCTTGCTTGAGACCTACTCGTTAGGCTAGTAAGACTCTTTGTATAGTTGTAACATCATCTAAGGGAAGGCATTTCCCATGATCTTGCCCATGTAGAAACCAAAGCAATGGAAAACCATCTTCTGCTGAATGTCATATCTTAGGAGACTTCAGTGGCATGACTGGGTCTCGGCAGTCCTGCTGTACCAGTATACTCCATGTCCCATAAAATGATGAGATGTGCTGGTTCTTAGACACATGCTGGCAGGATGCAGATGGAGCCTGGGCACTTTGGTCCTTTGTTGGCTGCTGCTACAGGGTCCAGGAAGCAATGATACAGGTGGAGACGCTGTGTCCTATTGTTAATGAGCCATGAAACGGAGATGTGCTCTGATGAGCTCCATGGTGATGTCCTCTGTTTAATAGCTACAGAAAGGTAAACTGACACTTGGGTGTTAAAGTGGCAGGCTAGAGCTTAAGCTACTGGTTAGGAGAAGGAATTCAATCCATCCTTTAGAAGTAACTACTCCCTTAGAAGTACCTTTTTCCTTTATACCAAAATAACCATAAGCAATGTTCCTTCAGACTCTGATTCAAATCTTGCCCTCAGGTGGAGCATGCTCAGGAGCCCAAGGACAGACCATAGCTGTAAGAGCAATGAAGTCCATGTGCTACTGCTCCTCTCTTGAGCTGCTCTCTTTGTCATCTCCCTTTGTCCCCTTCAGCTCTCCTACCCTATTTAGATGTGATGCACCTCTGTTTTCCTACAAGAGGTGGAAAGGCTTGAGGTGAAATTTAGCATGTTGTAGGACTCCAAGGTCCTGATTAGATTTAGATTAGGCTTTGTGTTGGCACTTCTCTGAGGAAATCTCTCTCTCCTGCTTTCCACACCTGTCTTGCAGGGAGCCTGGGAGGCCCTGTGATGTGCTGTACTGTACAGTCAAAGATGCTTTAAAAAGTCATCCAAGAGGAGTGCATGGGGCTGCACGGCCTAAGGGAAGCTTTCAGTGGCCACAAGTCCATGCCAAACTTAGAACTCAACTGGTTGCAGCTTGGAGAGATATCCAGACAAATCTTCTGCTAACTAAATGTTTCAGCAGATGAGAAAATGTCCCTCTTCCTCCCTTTGTTTCCAAAATAAGCCCAGCTAGTGTGGACCTGAGTCTGACCAAGCCTTGACTTAGTGTGTTGTGACCCCATCTTTCTAGTAAGGTGTGAGTTTCTCTGGTCTCAGACTGCCTGATCTCAAATGCTTCTTGTGAAACTAGACATCTGGTTGAGGAGCAACTCTTTTAATGCCCCTACTGAGGGGAAGCATCCCCTGTTCCTGGGCACATGGGAAGGGTATGGCACTATTGCCCTGTGGTCTAGGAAACTGCTGGGGATAGCCAAGTAGTCTCTAGCTAATGTTTTGGCCCTTAGGGCCCCAGACAAGGAGAACAGGGTTCACCCAGTCTGTGCTAACTGGTGCAGTCAGGAGACAAAAGCTTAGGCAGCAATGGTGTTCATCACATGAACCATGGCTTAGGTGTGCAGCCATGCTGGCTCCTGCTCTGCTGGCATCTTCACACTTACAAGACCTTCCAGTCAGGATGCTCTCCTGTAGAGGTAAGACATGTTGGAAAACTTCCTCAAAGAGGAAAACGTTTATTCCTGATATTATTCCCTGACACAAATATGTGGTCCTTAGGGAAGGCTGGAGCAGGGACTTTGGAGTCAGCTCCTCTCCACACTGCAATTTACTCCTGTGGCATTCAGCTCCTTCCCAAGAAGTCAATGGTTGGGTGACTGTTGCTCCCCTTACATGCTTGCAAGAGACCCTTAAATACCTCCTGGAGGTGACAGCATCTCTGTCCCAAAGAAAAATTAATCACGTTTTGGGGTATGGGGAGAAGGCTGTGTTTAGGGTAAGGACTGTGCAGCGAATACAGTTATGATGTTTGAGCACTCAGTCCTGCTTGTATCTCCCTGCTTTAGTTGGTGGTAACGCAAGTTGGCTTGCACGGTCCTGGCCTAATAAAACCTGCATGCTGGCGTGACTTTTGCCAGGGAGTTTCTGCCTCTAGCTCTGGCAGAGCACGCTGGAGAGACTGGCTGCCTTCCCCAACTCCTACCAGTGCCAGGAGGAAATCACCATCTGGGTGCAATCTGCATCTAAAGCACTCTGACCTTCCCAGCAGCCCTAGGTCTGAGCACCAGCCCTGGTCCTTGCTGGCCCTGTGTAGCTCCCAGTATCTGTAGGAGAGAGCTAGCAGTGCTTCAGGAGCTGTGGGAAGCTGTTGGAAAAAAATCTATAGGAGGGAGAAAACAGAATGAGTATTTATCAATCAAAGTTTATTACGTTAATCAAATATAACTAACTTCTCTTGTCAGACATGACTGGCTCTTCCCTTAGTTGTGAGCATGAGCAAGGGGAAGCAGAGTATTGTGTCTTTGCCTTAAAGCATGAGGCTTTTGGGTTGGGTCTTGTGCTGCTGCCTCTTAAACTCCCCGGATCCCCCTTGTGCTAAAGGGACTGTCGTGCCTTTTCTTGGGAGTTGTTTTGTGATTGTTTATGTGGCCTTCTCTTTCCCTCTCCTAGTTGAATGAGTTTCTGGAGCAGGGGAGAACTTGTAAAGGGTAACTTGAGATGTGCTCGCTTGTGTCTGGAGGTACTGATACGGTCCTGCCTAATATTTACTTGTGCCTTTGCTGTGGAGTGGCATCGAAAAAAGGTGATAGTTGCTAAACTCACCCCAACGTCTCAATCCGCAGGCTGCAACTACTCAAACTGTGCAAGGTCACTAGTTACCTTGGCCTCTAATACTGAATTTCCTTAACAAATCTGGTGCCCCAAACCAGTCTAGGTCTCCACAGGCCACTGTGTGAGAGCAACTTCAAACACCTGTCCTGAAATGGGATCCTTAGTGTTGTGGTTGAGACCTGTGCGATTCAGGGATGAGACCAAAGAGCGTTGAGGCGAATGGTGGCGGGATAAAGGCTTAAACCCCTTCCAAATGCCAAGCGCTCAAAAAAGGAGCTGTTGTCTGGTGGTGTCCCCCCGGGAGGGGGGTTCCCAGCAGGACACTGTGCTCCCTCTGCTGTGCCGCAGCACTTATTGCACTGTCCTGCGAGCAGAGCCGGCGTCCCGCAGCGGGTGGCAGAGAGCAGGCTGTGCGACAGGACCTGAGCTGGGGAGCAAAGTGACATTTCGCTTGAATTGCAGTCAAACCAGCAGGAGGTAGGAGGAGGATTTAAGGAGCTCAGGGCATGATTAAAACAGAATAAAATAACTCTGACTGCAGGTATGGTAGTACTTCAATTTTTTTTTTTTTTTGATCCCATGAGCAGCTTCTTGGCTTTCGTTTAAAGCCTTGGCTGTGTCACAGCCATGGGAATCCCAGCACTACTTCATGCATGAGTATTGGAGAAGAGTTTCGCTGCAATGCTTGGGTCCACCTAGTGTTTCTTTCTGGGCTCCAAACTCTTGCAGTCTCTGGTGCTAGCCCACCAGAAAAATCACTACCTTGGCAACAGCATCCTGCTAAAAAGCAAATATACCTGGTATCTGTCCCTTGCTTGGGGGAAACACATGTGTATCTTCTACTCTGCTACATGGCTGATCCTGCTAGACCAGGCATTCAGGTCCTGTATGATCTGGTTGTGAAGGCAAGCAAAAATCCACTTCCTGCTGGATTCTAGCCCCAAACCAGCCTAGGTACAAAGAGCTATTTAAGGCCAATCAAACAGTAAAGAAGAAATAACTAGCTAAGAGAGGACAATGAACATCTTCCTTGAAGGGAGGTTGTCTTTGTGCATAAAGCTTGTTACTTGCTGGAGGGGGATACACAGATGAGGCTTCTCAGAAGCTGAAGGGTTCAGTGTAGGGTGTAACTCCTGATCCTTGGATCTAGGTTCCTCTGGGTGACTGTGCTTAGCTGGACCAGTGGAGGCTGCTTGCAGAAAGCAGGTCTGGAGATGCTGGGATAGACACCTTCTGTCTGGCACTATCTGACATCTGCTCTGGTGCCTGGCATCATATCAGATAAGCTGATACCTTCCAGAAAGCTATACTGGTGATGGGGCTAATATGTCTAGCAAGGGACACCTACTGCTATTTCACCATAGGGAAATAAGGTTTGTGGTATAAAAGGAAATTAATATGGGGCCCCGTTTTCCACTGTTAGCTGTGGTCCCATAGGATGTAAGCCTTGGAGAAATTGTACAAACCCCTGCAGGAGACTTGTATGAAATATAGCCCTGCAAAAGTGTCCTTGCATGCTCTTGCATAGAATTTTATAGTCCTCTCCTTCCTGGTCGTCATCTTCCAGGAAGAGCTAACAAGGTCATCACTTGGGAGACTGGGCTCCCAATCACAGGAGGTAACTGGATGCCATGTGTTCAACTTGTGCAAGGGGTTAAATATATTAAATGTGTACCACTAAAACAACTATTAACTTCTGCAATGTATGCATCTTCCAAACCAACATAACTGTATTAAAACTAGATCTCCCCACTCTTCTGTGACTTTTTTTGTGGGAATGACTTTCTCTTGTCACTTGAAGGAGATGGCACTTAGCATTTGAAACTGGAATATGAGTTGATTCCTTGAAATTAATCTAGGTGCTAAATAAGCACGAATTCTCTTTTCTCTAATGTTTTCTGGATCTGTACAGTAGCTTACACCTTCAAATCTTGGCGGGGGTTTCCCACCTCCAGCTGAAATGATGTCAAATGGTTTTCTAAGTAGTTTTTTTCTGGATGTGACTTGTTGATTTAGAGGATAGGGAAGGCTCACTCTGCATATGTTGTCTTTAGACCAAGATCTGTAGCAATCAAAAGCCAAGATGTCTTTAAGATTTCTTTAACCTTCACCTCTAACTTCCAAATTTTGCAAATTGCTTGCTGCAGCTAGATCGGTTCAGCAATCCTTCTGGAGGAAGGGAAGATTGGGAAATGGAGAAACAAAACAGTCTGAGTCTAGCCTTTATGGCAGTATAGATATTTATCCTAATATGATACTGTGTATAAACTGGAGGCAATGCAGATGTCCTCTTGCCAGTCTCTAATTGCTACCCTGCTTTTATTTCAGCGGAGGATTCCTAGGCTCATTTGCCACTTCTCCAACTGCTTTGTGTTCAGTGCTTCTGGTGTTTGCACCTACCTCCTTGGGGAGAGTGATTTGAGCAAGGAGGCAAAAAAAAAAATACCAAGGCTTACTCAGGCTGTGAGCAAACAAGGTAGCAGTGGCTGGGAAAAGCTCACACACACACACCAAAAAAAAAAGGCAGCAAAGTTTGCAGGAACTTAAGTTCCAGTGCCAGTGTTTTCTTAATGCAAAGTCTACAGGTTGGAGAGCATCACTCTGCACCTGCTTTTCAAAGCATTATTGCATTGTTGGTTTTGCTGCTTGGTTTTGAAAAGAAACTGAGGGTATATCACTGTGCTGTACCCCAGAGGTTCATTTTTAAGCCCAGCTGGCTGCTTTTGACTTGAGCGTGCCTGCAGCAGGTTACTTCGGAGGAAGTTTTGAAGTGGCAAAGAACATCAGTATGGATGATGGGGCTCTGTGGTACATGTACATCAGCATGCTTTATGGGAGAAGCAAGACTTGTCAGTGGGGTGTTTTTTCGTAGCTCTGGAGTTATTGGTAGCATCTCACCTGCTAACACTTCTCAGTAGCCTTGTGTTCTTAGAAAAGTGAAAACTGTTGGGTTTTTTGTTTCTGGGTTTATATATATATATTTTTGGAGTGATGAGCCTCAACACAGGAGGTGGTGATGGTGGGGAACAAACGTTAACTCTTGCCTTTTGAGCGCACCCCAGGCAGTGCCCGGAGGGCCTGGGCAGGACCGGAGGCGGTGGGCAGGGGCTGCGGGGCGGGCGGCGCTAGGACCCGGGCAGGGGTGTGACACCGCTCCGTCCCGTCCCCTCCCAGCCCGGCTCCGCACCGCCACTTTCTCTATTATTTTTGGCTTCGCTGTCTCTCTCTCTTTTTTTTTTTCTTTCCTTTTTTCGCCCCCCTGGTGTGGGGAAAAACAAATAAATAAATAGAACACACCCCACCCCCTCTCCTCGAAACCACAAGAAAGCCTGAAAAGTGTCGAGATGAAGACGGGATGAGAGGAAAACCCGCGGCAGCCATGGCAGCGAGACGGGTGTTTCACCTCCAGCCATGCGGTGAGAGGCAAAGCTGGCAGGAGCCCGGGGAGCGAGGGACGGACGGGGACAACAAGTGTGATGAGTTCTGCCGGCAGTTTGCGGGGCGTCCCTCCCCCTCTTTCAGCCCAGCTTTGCCTTTTGCGGCAGCGGGGAGGGGTCGGGGCTGGGATGTGATGGGGAGGGCGGTCTGGAAGGGATGGGGATGTATCCTGCTTTTCCCTTCTTGGAAGGGTGCCGGGGGGTCAGAAATCTGGGGTATCTTCCATCCGCATCGTTGCTCGAAGCTTTTTGTTCAGGAGCCTGTTGCTGTCGGTGGGCAGGTAGTGACACACCCCACATCCCCCCCCACACCCCCCCTGAATCTGGTCTCTCCTTGGGGAGCAGCGGGATGTTCCAGCCCAGGGAGCGCGGATGCGGCGTGACAGAACTACCAGGGGATGCAGGAGGGATGTAAACGTCGTGGCTTCTTGTTCTGGGGGTGCCTCTGCCTTCCCCCCCCTTCCCCCCACCTTTTGGTACTTGTTTATACCTAAGGAGGGAAGGCAGGCACGGTGTGGGGTTTAGCTCCGCTCCGGTGCTTTGCTTGCGGCTGCCTGACTTCGTGTTGGTAATGGTGTAAAAGCCGCAATAAAAAGAAAAGAGGAAAGGAAAAAAAAAAAGGTGAAACTATATGGCTCAAGCTGAACTAGTGTAAAGTGCTTGGGAAGTCGTGTGCATCGGCAAAAACCTCGGTGATGTGTTTTTTTTGTTGTTTTTTTTTTTTTTGAAAGACAGGGAGCGGGTGGGTTTAAACGCACTTTGAAATGCACTTTGTGATTTGCGATAAAACTTTAATAAAAGTTATTTTCTGAAGTGCTCCCCCACCCCCCCGCCTTACCAAAGGAAGCACTTCCTTAATCAGCATGGCTGCGTTAGCGCTGGTTTGACACTAAATTAAATGACAGGGACTTAGGTTTGTGTAGGAAAGTTTGTTCTGGAGTAAAAGCAACTGTAGGTGGCACAACAGCTTTGCTGCCCGCAAAGTAGTGAGTGGGAGGCTGGTCCTCAAACTTCTCTTGAGGATCTGTTCTCAAGGAGAATTGTGCCCGTGCTTCTCCCCCTCCTGGTTTAATGAAAAAGTTTATTTCAGATCTGTTCTTCCTCAAAGGTTTCTTCTCTGCTGCTGTTTTTCATGTCCGGGACTGTCATTGTTCCTCTTGAGACCTGATGGTGTGGACTGGCTGTCCATCACCAATATGCACGTGAACAGCCTCTGTTGGGGAACATATAACTTTTTTCCTCAATGTGTAATGTTTGCAGGATTTCTCATGTGGGTTTTCTCTAGGTGTGAACATAGCCTTGTCCCTTCTTTGCAGGGTTACTCTCCCTCAAGCTGTAGCTGAAGCATGGGATAAACTGCTTGACCCAGGGCTGGGTAAATCCAGTGGTGTTTCAGCCTTCTCACCTGGGTTGCTGTTGGAGTTGGTTTTGTGGCTGGTTGTTTTGGAGGCTGGAAGGAAACAGTGATGCAACACTTCAGTCTTGTCTACACTGCAACCTCAGTCATGCTGCCACCCCTGTGAGCCGCACGTCGCTGTTCCCCTGCTATAATCGAGATGCGTTGGCTAATCCATCTCAGCCAGAGCCCTCTACTTATGAAACATCTGTGGCTTTTATACAGTTGCCACTCTGTAAGAATTATGTACCACAGAGGAAGTTCCTTGCCGGCTCTTGTGTTGTTCCTTGGCAGTTTGAATGCTTCAGCTTGTTTAAATGAACACAGCTAGAAATACGAGTTGGGCTTTCAAATGGAGCACTCGCTTGACTCCCCGAATAGCGTAAGACATCTGTATGTGAACTCGTAGCGCCTTGACTTCTAGTAAAGCTGTAGTAAATCACTTCGGGCTGTAAACAGTTGTTAAACCAAGTTTTATTTTTATGTTGAGTCAATGTGAAAAGAAAAACGTCTTGGTTTTAAAAGCAAAAGGGTCCAAAGTTGGAAGCTTTCTGTGTTGTCTTTAAAAAAAGAAGTGTCAGTGAAACATCTGATATTTTCTGTAGAAGGGAGCTTAAGGTTAGGTGTAAAGTTGGATTTTAGTTCAGAGTTATCGGACTTAGTCTGGAGCTGTTTTATTTGCCTGTATAAGACTGAAACCTAAACCTTGTCCTTGCAGAACTGCAGTGATGCACCGCATACACACTTTATGCCTAAAGACAGATGCTAAATCACGTTACCTAGGGGGAAGCTGTTCTTTTTGTTTGTCTGTTTTTCAGTGAGTAATTCTTATACTGTGTTGTGATTTAGGTGTCTCTGGGAAGCCACAGTGATTGCTATCCAAAAGATTTCTATTGCTTTAGCTCAGGTGGCATTTGAGTTACTTCTTCATAATGCAAAACCACTGAGTTTCGTATTCCTAATGCAAAACCATTTCTAGAAAAGTCCTGTTTCTTTATGTGGGATTTCTCTGGGAGTAAACAACTCTCTGGGACACTTTAATGACTCATCATCATGAAACTGTCATCTACCCTCTAAATATGTAAATTACTGCCAAATACACCAGCAGATACCCAGCATATGTTAAATCCATGCTACCTTTGCTGCTAGCAGTAGCTGACGCATGGCGTGGTGCTGTCACTGCCAAAGGGCGTTAAGGAGTTCACTGAGAAGGATGCAGTGCGGTAAGGTTAAAAACTGGGAATGCTGAGGCAATTCCTTGAGGTTCATCCTAATTTGAGTCTTAGCAGTGCTTTGTGATAATGAAGTCTGCAAAGCAGCTCCTTTCCCTAGGTCCTAGGACCTAGTGAAACTGAAAAACTTTTTTTTTTTAATGCAATATAACTTTCTAAATATGATCTAGTATAAGCTCCCCATAAAGCCTTTCTGCAGAGCATGGTGACATGCTGGCCGGGAGCAGAGCACTGCAGGCTTCTGCATCTGTCAGTGCTGGCTTCAATATCAAAGCACTTCGCTGTCACTTACAACTCCATGGGTTTTTCTATTCCCCCTTTCTAAATTCATCCCTGGCTCTGACTTGCGATTTTTAAAAAAAAAAAAAAGGCAGTACAAAGGGCTTCATCTAACTCTGTTATTGAAGAAGTGTCTACACGCTCTGGTGGACCAGTGGGAGCTGTGATTTGGGTAGAGTGCAGAGGGAATAGAGTCCAGTTTCATTCCTCATATATGCCTTGCTGAGCAACCACAAGAAGATGGGGAGAAAAGCATGAAAACCTGGTATAAGGCACTGGAGTGGGTAACATTGACTTTATACTTGTGTTGGGCAGGAACCTTTTTTTCCCCATGGGTGCTTTTTAGCTCTCTAGATTTGAAGGACCTGATGCAAATGGCAACAGAAGGGCTTGTGGGGCTGTGGCTGCCCCAAAGACATCCCAGCAGCCATACCATAGTGGGATGAATGGAGGCTAGTGATAATGTGGGCTCTGGAAGGAGGAGAAAAACCCAGATGTGAAGCTGGTGGAGAGAATATCTCAGCTGGTCAGTGCTTGGAGCTGGGAAACCTTTGTCTCAAGATGCTGTGGGTGATTTTGAATGGCATGGCGATTAAGTGAGTTATTGCTGGGAGCTACCCACTCCTGGGGCAGACAAAGAGTGGAAAACTAGGAGGCGGGCAGTCTTGGGGTGAGGATGAGGTGGCCTTTCTCCCCTTCTGGTGTTGGGGCAGATGCTGGCACCCTGCAGTGGTGGGAGCTGCCACTTGACCTCACTCCCTGGGGAAAAAGCACCCCACAGGGCATGGTGTTGGGCATCAGGTTTATTCTCCTTTTCCTTTTGCCTGCTGCCATTGCCTTTTCTAGGAGTTAGACGGCTCTTCCCCCTGCTCCGAGGCTAATTGCGTCCCTAGGGTTTAACACGCGTGTGTTTGTTTTATTCAACGTGTTGGCTGTTCCCACCGGAACAGGCTGATTTTATTTTTATTTTTTAGGGATTGGGCTTTTTTTTTTTTTGCTTATTGTGCACAACAAGCTACTGCACAAGATATTCGTTGGGGGGGAGGGAGGAATTGTAGTAATGCCAATACTTTTTGAATATTATAAACCTGGCTTATCAGCCCGACGCAGAGCTGGAATTTGTCTCTTCCTGTGCTGCATCTCTGCTTTCTGAGAGGGGCGTTTAAATACAGGCTGGAGACGCAGCCTTTCCAGTGTGCTCTGCTGGGCTGTGACAGCAGCAGCGGGGCTGCTTGAGCGGCTTTCTTTTTGCACTAATTCCGCTCCAAAAAGGAACTTCTCGGGGAGAAGGCTCTGAGACTGCATGTCCCAACAGTACCCGCTGAAGGAGGTGAAGGGAGACGCAGTTTGCTTTGTACCTGGCTCTCCGATCTTCTCTGTCCTAATGGAGCCAGCTTCTTTTTGCTACCCCCGGCTCACCTTTCTCCGCTCGCCCTATGGCCAGTTTGGGGCGAGTGCTGGCTCTTCACAAGATTTGGCTCCGTGGCCGCAACGTTTGGTGACGCAGAGGTGGACTGGGCCAGTGGATGGTGCGTGACTGGGGATGAAAGGGTTGGGGACTGGAGTGGGGTGGTATGGGGTAGCAAAGAAGTCCACCGAGATTTGGGGGGGCTTTGGAGATGGTGGGTGAGGAGGGTGGCAACAAAGGTAGGACTTGGTGGATGTGCTGACATGGTTGTGTTGATGCACTCTCCTCTCAGACGTCTCCTGGTGGTGCTCGCTTGGCTGCTGTCATCTCCACCGAGGAGCAGCTCCGGTCCGTGCTGCACCCTTGTGCCCAGGCAGCCTGGCCCGGGAGAGCTGATAAACAACCTCAGCATGGAAAAAAAATAAAAATAGAAACTGATCTTAGCCAGTCTTTTGTTTCATAAGCTTGTTCACTTGCTGAAATGAATCTGTCAGTGTTTGAAACCTGAAATACCTGCTGGAGGCTAGGCAAGCTCGTTTCACCTTTAGGGTTGTGATGCTGTCAGCTCTGTCCTTTAAACTGTTATTAAAGGTATCAAGTGTGTGGGTATAGAGGAAGGTATTAAGATCCTCTATTGTAGATTTGTCTTACTACAAGGAAGTACCTCAAGAGTGTCAGGTTGTTTGAAAATTTTACATGTTGCTTTACTGTAAAGAATCTATATGGAGAAACTGTGTAAATCCTGCTGGTTTAGGATCTGAGCCCTGCTGTTAGTGCTGACTCCTGAACAGGAGTCTTGACTGTAAAACTTTTTTGGAGAAGCTGTTGAGCTTGATGAGATGAGGTCCTGAGCAGCCTAATGTAGCTTTGAAAGTGTTCCTGCCTGGAGCAAGGAGTGGGGCTAGAGACCTCCAAGAGTCTTTTCCACCCTCACATACTTCATGAATTATGGTATCTTTCCTTTACATCTTATTAACAGTCAGAATATGATGTGCTTTACCTGGAAAAGCTCGTCAGGTGGCATGCAAAAAAAAAAAAAAAATGGAGGAGACTGGATGAGCAGTCTCGGCAGAGAAAATGCGTAGGAGGTGTTTAAAAACATGCATTGCCTGTGGTTTCATGCAGCGGAAACAAGTCTGTAGCAGGGACTGAAAACAGGGGTATGTGGCTCTGACTGAATCCCTCAGCTAAAGGTGATGCCTCTTCCCGAGCCGTGCCCTGCCTCGCCTTGCTTTGCACTGGGAGATGTTTGCTGCCTCCTGGTAAATATGATCACTGGGAAATTCTTACTTAAATCACAGTAACTGTCAGAGTTACTGTAGGGGAGTGACCCAGTCTTGCCAGCATTTGGATAATTTGCTGTTTATTTCTGTTTCTTTTCTTGCACCATCCCTGAAGATATTCAAAAGATGAATTGACATGGTAGTCGGGAATATAGTTTAGTGTTGGGGGGTGTATGTGGGGGGGGGGTTGATGGTTGTTGGTTTTTTTTATGGTTGAACTAGATGATCTTAAAGGTCCCTTCCAACCTAGGCGATTCTGTGATTCTGTGATAAGGTTCTGCCTTTTCTAAGGCTGACTTGATATTGCTTTGGGGAGTTAGGTTTTTTTGCTTTTTTTTTGGCCAGCATAGACCATTCCTCTGGGCTTTAAATATCCAGCTGGGGGAGACTTGGCTTATTGTTAAGAAAATCTTGAATTGTAAGGAAAGTGAAGCAGTAGAATAGGCTGGAGGAGGGGGAGGATGTGGCATCTTCCCTCCAAAGCTTTTTAGGGTCTGCATAGTCGAGCCCTATGCTTAGATCTAAGCCTCTTTGGATGAGGTGAGGTCTCTTCAGCTCTATTTTCTGCAACTTGCTGTTATAGTACAGACTTACTGCCATGCTTCTCATTGCCTTATGCAGGCTCCTCATTGAATGCATGTGTTAACCCTGGCACTGCTGCTGCCCATGCAGCTGAACTGTCATGCTGGGTAGCATGGAAAAAAACATCGGAGCCCAGCCCTGCAATTGGGCAGGCCCCGTGCTCACAGAGTGCAGCACCTATATCTTTAAGAAATTTGCTATATCTACCTCTCAACAGCAGGTTTTCTTCCCTCCCTCTCTTCTTCCTGCATCTTCACATCCTCTTGTTTTCCCTGTACTTCAGTCTGTAAGGTACAGTATCTTCTCACTTCAGTTAAGCCTGGCTGCTACAAAGCTGCTTTTTTTTTTTTTTTAAGGAGGCACGCAAGCTTTCTCTGTACAGCATCCAGCAAAAACTGTCGGCTCTAAAGAGCAGGGTCACTTTAATTATTCTATTTTTCTTCCTTGCTACCAGAGGCAAATAGCTCAGAGAAGCAGCGGGATCTGGGTGGCTGGAGGAGAAAGCTCAGCCTTGGCCGGGGCTGCGGTGGCATGCGGAGCAGTGCTTCTTCGCAGGCGTGAAGTTAGCGGCTCTCCAGCATCGCGGCTCCGGTTGGAAGAGCTGGGTTGGAGGTGCCCATCTGGGAGCTAATGGGTCACGCTCTCACTCCACCCATTCGCCACTCGCCAATTGGAAGTGAGGGAGAAAGATGCTCTGGATGGATTAATATTGGAGCCATTGAAAAAGCACGAGCCGTTGCTGCCTCAGCCACCTGAGCAAGTGGCATTTGGGAACAAGTGTGGTGGCTCAGGGGGCGCAGCCAGGAGGGGAGCGAAGGCTGTTTGAGCAGCATCTCTATTAAAGAAGTAGTGCAGGTAAGTTGTGTTCTTAAAAGAAAAAGAAAAAAAAAAAAAAACAAAAGAAAACCAAAAACCCAAAACTGAAGCACTACTGTTGCTGGGCGATGCATTTGGATAGGAAATCTAGAAAACCGTTGCTGCCTCAGCCACCTGAGCAAGTGGCATTTGGGAACAAGTGTGGTGGCTCAGGGGGCGCAGCCAGGAGGGGAGCGAAGGCTGTTTGAGCAGCATCTCTATTAAAGAAGTAGTGCAGGTAAGTTGTGTTCTTAAAAGAAAAAGAAAAAAAAAAAAAACAGAAAAGAAAACCAAAAACCCAAAACTGAAGCACTACTGTTGCTGGGCGATGCATTTGGATAGGAAATCTAGAAAACCATCTCTGCCAGCTCTTTAAGTATTTAATTCACTAAAGTAAGGCAGTACTTGATGTATTTCCAATGGGCTTTGCTGCTTAGTGATTATATCTATTGCCTGTGCCGGATGTCTGTGTGCTGTTGTGTTTAAGGATGGAGAATACCTTCTGAATTCAATTTACGTTAACCAGAGTGCTGTCTTTCAGGGTTTGAGTTTAGTTTCAAGATATGCATGGGGAGATGAGCATAAGGGATCTTACCTGTTCTGTTTTTTCTCTAATTAATGCCAAAACATGCTAACAGCCTGTCTTGCAAGGCTTTACATACTGATGTTTCACGTGGGGAAAGTGCAGTGCTGAGTGAAAACAAAATGCATATATGTAATCTGTCTAAAATGCTAGCAAACATCATCCCTGTTGCTGTAGCCATGGAAGCCATGTAGACGAACCATAAACAATGTCCTAATGAATAACACTATCGTGGATTGTCAGTCTGTGATTATTTCACCCCTGGACTGGGGCATTTTTATTTGGGGTTGACAATGGACAGCAAAATGAGATCTGGTGCCGCTGGCTCTCCCACCGCCCGTTGTGGTGGTGGTATCACTGCTGCTGTTTTGTGGGTCCTAGACATAGAAACTCTATGGGGTGATTTGTGTTATCCTCCCAAGCCTGTTGTGATTTGAAATACCTATTTCTGTGGGGAGGGCAGCTGGGCTGCCATTTGGGTATGCTTTGGACTGTTTTCACTTTTTTAATGGCAAGGGGAGGTTTTTCTTTCAGTGTCTTGCCTGGAACCACAACTGAAAATGTGTTTGGTGATCAGGTGGCTGTGTTCACTGCTCTACTTCTGTGTCTTTCCATGTGTTCAGTGTAGAGCTTGGGTTTGATCTAACTTTCGGTTTGGGGTGGATTTGAGCTGGTATGCTGTTTCATCTAGATGCCTTTTGAGGGTTGGTAGTGGGAATGGGTGCAGGAGTAACTTTGCTACAAAGCTTGGACCAGCCACTGTGGCCTCTTTACCAGCTGTTTTCATTTCTGGTGGCAATAAGGGGATAAAAACTTTATAGCAATGCACTTCATTTCAAAACATGATCCTGGTACCCTAGGGGGATGCTGGAGTGTGAAACTGATGGTGCTGGAGCATCACTTCCACCTAACCCCAAAGGAGAAGTCTTACAGCTACTAGTTTACACCTTGCAGCTGCTTAATTTTTATGGTATTTAACACAACTGAAACAATGCAGGGAACAGCTCCCTTCCTCTGAATAGCCCCAAGGAAGTGAATTGTTGATAGACTGTCTCTTAACTATTCTTGCATGTTTTACACGGTACTGCTGTAGATAAGTGGCAGGTGGTGACCTCTGGAAGACCTGCCTGTACAAGGAAAGCATTTCAGCAAAGAAAAATGTCTAAAGCACCTTTCTGAAGCCACATTCAACCCTGACCAAGATTTGGGGCCATTGCAGTATCTCTTTTTGATTAAGAGTTATGAGGTTTTTTGATAGAGCCCTGCAAGTGAAAGAGCTGTCTGAATAGCTGTCAGTAAGAGTTAATGCTTTCTAAATTATTTAAATGTTTCAGGAAAAGTCTACTGAGAAGCCTCAACTGGTCTGTTCTTGGGCCTTTGCCAGCTTGTGGGATCTCTGGAGGTATTTGCTTTCGCTCCTCTCTATGTAGCACTTATGCAAGACATCCTTGCAAGTCTTAAATCACTTCCTTTTTTTTTTTTTTGAGGGCCCAACAAAATGAAACCTCCCCCTTCAACCTGGGGGAAAAAAAAAGGCAAATAGCATAAATTGTCTGTCTGCCAGCCAAATCCCAAAGTGGTGGCGTTCCCCCACTTCTCAGCTTGTCCTGCTCACCTATGAAATGCTGGCCAAGGAACCTGGTGGAGGAGGAAAAGATATCCTGTTAGCAAAGCAGCTGCACGGCTCTCCATTTACAGGGCCGTTTCCTCTTGCAGCTCACCTCTGGGAGGCACCCTTGGATATTAATTGCTCGGGTGGTCTAAATTGTGATGAGTCAACCTGGACAGCCTGGTGCTGCTAGTAAATCCTTCAGTGTGCATGGGGTTGGTTTTTTTTTTTTGGGGGGTGGGGGGAGGTCTCTGGTAGCTGTCACTGCTGCAGCCAGAGATCTTTTATTAGATGGTTTTATTGTGGTGGGTGCTCTGGAGGAAGAGGGGAATTGCTGAATGCAGTGAGGAAGATGCTTTGAAAGCAGGCATGTCTGATCCCTGAGCTTGTGTGTGGGTGTGTGTTTGCCCGGGAGCATGCAGGCAGGAGGATGCTTCCTGCCTTATCCTTTCAATATCATGTGTTCTATTTTCACAGCCAGCAATTGTGACAATTAGCTCTGGGGTTTCATTTACCAGAGTGACTGTGGCATGATTTGAGACCTCCTCACACCATTTCCCTTCAGAAGAATGTCCAGCTCCTTACATAGAACCCCTGATTTGATACTTTAGTACTTGCTGAGTTGCAAAGCTATGAAGTTGTGTTTTCTGCCTGGGTTGGGACCGGCATGCCAGGTTGGTTGCACGGTAATGGAGAGTTTAGATAAATCCATGGAGCAAGGCTGTATGTCCAAGTGATTAATGCACCATGGGAGAGCCTAGGAAATGTTAGAGGGCTGGTGTTGCATCCTCCAAAAATCAGAGAAATGGGATACTTCCCAGGGGTGTTAGATATGTTTAGTTTTGGTAATCCACACCTCTTAGTCCTAAAACTGGAAATCTGGGGGAAATGAAATCCTTGTGGGAAGCCAAGAGGTGGTGAAAATCCTTTAGGTGTATTATTTCTAGTAGGGAGGCAGGGGAGACAAGCAACACATCCATACAATTCTGTGGCAAGAAGAGGATGTTAAACTTTTTTTAAAGTGCTCTTTACTAACAGAAACATTCTTTTTAAGGCTTGCTAGAGGACTTCGTCATGTCTACACATAAGGAGGGCAAAGCTTGTGTCCGTGCAGGTCTCAGTCTCTTGGCTAAAGCAGCAATTTGCCATTGGATTGGACTACTTAAAAGCACCTTCCTTCTCAGTGTGTGCTCTGGCCCATGTTTCATCATCTTCTAAAAGCTTAACAAGGTGAAGAGTTCTGGAGTAGGTCTAAATCTTCCTGGGTCATGGCTGTCTTCTAGACTGTTTTCAAGACCTCAAAAGTTGATTTCTTGTAGGTGTTTGCACACAGTTGGTGTAGGTAAAGTTCTCCAACAAAAAAATCCCTGCTTTATTATAAAGTGGTACCAATGCCTGTTGGTATACCTGTACTGCTACCAGCATTAAACCTCTAGGTATGCCATGTGGGGATGAGCCCTCATCCATCCTTCAGTGTTTGGCTGTGTTTTTCAAAGGCTTGACAGTTTTGTGAGGAGGAGGATAAGCTGAGAAGTGGGGGGCAGCAGTGTGGAAGGTGAATGTAGACAGAAGGGGGAGTCTGCCCTTCCCATGACTACTGGCTGGAGTGTGCCCTTAGGCTGTTGTCACAATGACTGGTATGTTGCTAACTCCTTACTCTTCAAATACTGCTGTGGAAAGCAGTATTAGGAAGGTATTTAGATGTGTGATGGGCTTGTGGATGTAATCGAGGGGAGGAGGAACGCAGCTGCTTCTTTGTGGAGCTGGGTAGCTTGTTGTAGGGCTGTGCTGAGCTCTTCCGAGCAGCTGTGCCACTGAGATGAATAAAGGGTAAGTTGAGGAGGTACAGGGCTCTGGTGTGCCTTGTCAAAGAAGGGTTTATCCCCCTCAGCTTCTGCTGGAGTTGAAATGTGGATGGATGTGTGTCTGCACTGAGGAAGCACATGTGGTGCTTGCAGGGGGAGCGAGGCTGTAAAGCTGCAGTGAAGAGGGGTCCTTTAGTGGATCTTGACTGTTATCCCTTGAAGATAAAACTCCCTGCAACGTAACAGTGATGATATTTACCATTTAATGGCTTTAGAAAGTTATTTTTGCCCCTCTTGAGGTTTTTTCTATTATGTTTTCCTTTGCCTTTATCAATGTGAACTGGTGCTTTCTCGGAAAAGGTCTACATTTGGGCTTGCCAAAGGCAGCAGCGCTCATACACTGTATTTACCAGGCATTTTCCTGCTCGAGTATTAACAAGCGTGCCTCACCTTACGCTTCCTTGAATTACAGTGATTGGTTTTGAAACCCTGACTTGTGTGGTTTCTTTTTTTTGTCACACTTCTCTCTGTGTAGAGGAAAACAAGTAAAAACTCAAGCTCTTGTCCTCTATGTCAGCTGTTATTGCCCAGAGCAGCAGCTTGGGGCATGCTTCTCATCTTTGTGCCAGTATGAACTGTGCTCTCGCCAGTGTTTTCCAGTTGAAGTATGTAGGGCTGTAAGAAGGGATCAGCTGCTTAAGGTGTAGATAAAAATGAGAAATGGTAAATTAAGGCAAAATAGCTTTTTGCATGCTGCTGTCCATTCATTCTTGTTGACTTGCGTGGCTTTAAATAATTTGCAGCAAACATCTCTACCAGGAGACCTCACTGTTCAGTTCTTCCCTGAAAACTTCCAAAACCCTCATGTTTTAAGAGCACAAGTGATGCTTTATGGGAGGATCCTGCAATACTGATATTAGGAACTGATCAGCTAGTCAGTGTGATCAGACTTGCTGTCTGTCAAGCTCTTTTCCTATTCTTCTGCGGTGATGCAGTTGTGTTATGAAAGGAGTTTGAGGCTTCCTCATCCTCCTGCTGTTGCTGCGTACAGAGATTTTTAAACTTAATTGCAGGCTCCTTTCAGTTAATGCTCCACATAATTAAAAAAAAGTTCTCTCCTGTAGGTTTCCCTTGGGATATTATTGCTTGTGTGTGTGGTGGCTTTTTTTGTCCTCTTAAGTCTGTCTGATTTTCTGCTGACTTTGGGTGGAGAAGGGAAGCAGCATTGTTTGATTATTAGGTATCCGAAGCACATAAATTGTGGCTCAATTGTGCCCCAAATTGCATGAACCTGGGTGCAGCTCCCTGGTCACTTCTGCTGCAAAACCCCCTTTTTCTGTGATGTTAATTCATGGTAGGGTGGAGAGAACAAATAATAAGAGCGAGCTCTGAGTTTTATACTAAATACCAGGTCTGATGGAGCCTTGGATAGGGGCAGCCTTGTCATCTTTCCCCGGATAAAAGTCTTAGATGAGACAATGCACTTGTTCAAGCTGGACTTGGCTCTGGATCTGTTTGAGGTAGTGCAACTAACTGCAACATTCCCCATCACGTGGGGAAGCTAGTGCCTGACTATTTAAGGGTAGCAATGGATGCTTTTAGCAAACTCCTGAAAGTCAGCTTGAACTGGCCAAAACCTTGCTTCAAAACTAAAGCCGTACGTGTCTTCTGGAAAGTAGTTGTGTTTTTTTTCCAGATAACCAGGCAGCTCAATCTGTTATGCTGAGAATTGAGAATTCCCCCTGAGAGGAAACTGGGGAAGTCTAAAGGCTTTTACAGCTGAACAGGTGATTTTTGTTGTAACTTCTTCCTCAGAGTCTCAAGTGTTTTGCTTTATCAGCTTTAAGGCAAGACATTGCATTTGCTGATGAGTTTCAGAAATGTCCTCAGTTTCAGCAAAGCAGTATTGAAAGAAAGATGAAGGTACCCAATGTTTTTCCATCAGTACTTATGGGGTAACTAAAAGCTCCAGATGTACAGGCTGCCTGTGTTCAGAGACAACCCAAAAGCATCCCATATTAAAGGGCCTATAAATGAAAAAAAGTACCTTTCAAATAACTCTTTCAAAATGGTGTTATCTCAAAGTAAACTCCAATTAAATATCAAGACGCTAGAGCTTGGAGAGATTTACTGGAGAGAAGTCATAAAAGCCGAAGTCTTTAGGTACAGCTTGTAGAAAACTTGTTAGAGAGCTACGTTTTGCTTCAATTTAAGGCTTGTGCTGCAGAGGGCTGTTTACTTGAAAGATGCCAGCAGCAGAACATCGTAATTGAGTTACCGAAGTATCCAGAGAATGTGTTTTTATTTGTAATCCACTAATATTGCAAGGCTCAAGAGAACTTATTACTAATCTTAAAAGAAGAGAGTTAAAATGGGTTATTAGATCTGAGACACGTTTCCCACAGGAATTTAATAATAGAAGATAGCATGGTAAGGTTTTATCTGTTTTTGTTGTTAAATGCAAATGTAAAAATGGTAAGAATGTAAGAAATCAGGAAGTATGCCCACCTCTGGTCTGATACTTCCCACTGCAGATCATTCCCAGTCTTAAAACCAAGCACCTCAAACTACAGAAAACTTGATTGTCCTACCAGTTAAGAAGCAAACTTCATATACCTCCCCCTTGGTGGCTCCTGCAGTTGCTGCAATAGCTTCAAGTCAAAGGGTAGTGACTTCTGAAATCTTAATCTGTATCCCTGAGTCTAGAGAAATAGGCATTGTTTTCCATTCTGCAGTACTTCAGTGCTTCCGCTCATCACTTTTACCTTTGAATTCACTGCTCATAAAGTGATGAGAAACTAGTCAGAAACTTTTCTTTGAAAAATAGTCAACTAAGTGGTGACACTTCTAATGTCTGTCTGATTTAGTCTCATCTAATAGACATCCCTGTAGGGAATAAGGTAGGATGGCAGTAGAAACTTATTTACTGGAGTAAATTAACTCTTAAAACTGAAGAGCGCTGCTTAAATTGTCAAAAGAGCTATACTACGTACTTTTTGGCAGAAAATAAAAGATGGTAGCTTGTTCTGTCTTTGGACAGGGAGAGCAATTGGAAAGTCTGGTTGTGCTCATAGGTATTGGATGAGAAAGCAGACTCTGGAGAGTGAGGACACAGACTTCTCTTGAGATACTAGAGGTACAAGAGTGAATTTGCTGTGTTGTGTATCTGAGCTCCTTAGGGTAGTGCTTTCCAGCTTTGTCTCTAGAAGCCTGACCTTGTGTCTTGCTGAAATTGCTTTCTTTGTGTTTTTTTAATTGCTGAAATCTGAAAGAAAACCTGAGGGAAAGGAACTAGCGACATCAGTTTGGTGGAGCTGAGAGAAGTGGTGTGCTGGTGTAGAGAAAGTGATAGAAGTGCTTTCCAGGCTGTAGTCTCTTCCTCCAGCCTGCAAAGGCTACTGCAGGGGCTGATTTATGCTTCATGGAAACACTTCTGCAGCTTCAGGCAAATCCTGGAGTTTTGTAATGTTGATCCCTAATGTATTTGGAGACTTACATTCCTGCCCAGGATTCCCTAAGCTAAACAATTGCATTGATTGCTGCGGTGTTTTATACCTGCCCTGTGGTTGAGCTCTTTTTTTGAGAGTGGAGGTGAGATGGGGAGAGGAAATACAGGGTGTGTGTGTGTGCATCAGGCTATGGGTATGTGCCTTATTGCTAGAGAAAAGGGGACTCTGCCTTGCTGTCAGTTCTGCACAACTCAAACCCATTGCTCCTGTCTTCAGCAAAACATGTCGAAGGAGCTGAGATCTTGGGTATTAATATCCCATAAGATGTATGGAAGGAGGGATGCGTGGAGCCTGCTGATATGTTTCCCTTGTGGACCGCTACTGAGTATGCACTTAAGCACAGCCTAGCTAGCCTTGTCCTTAGCTAGCATCCCATAGACATAAGCTATACTTGCTTGTGCTAAAATGATTGAGGAAATATGGGGAGAAGGAGGCTGATGCGTAAGAAGGGAAAGATATTAATTGCCCTCTCTCCCAAATATGTCTCCTTTGTTCTGCTTAGTTAAAAAGTTAGGTAGATGGTGCTTTCTCTAGATTCTCAGAGATACAGATAACGTAGCCCCCAATTTACCCTTCCTACCTCTACTTCTGCTTATGTCTTGACCTTTAAGCTAGTCCCATAGCTCTCTCCATTTGTCTGGACTTGTGTAAACACCCCTATCACCTTTTACCTCATGGGCATGTTAAACACGGTTCCTGATGTTAATGTGCATAGCCCCTTCCGTGGGGGTTGTAACAACTCTTCAAAAGGCTCCAACAAGACTGTTTTGAAGTCTGAATCCTCTTGGTGCTATGGGACAGTATTACGTAGGGAAAAGACAAATTACCAGGGCTGGACTTTAGCCAGGACAGAGTAGGGTGAACGCCTGACTTTTTTTTTTTCCCCAAACGTGCCATTGCATCTTTAATTACAAGGTTAAGACCTCTGTTTTATGACTCATCTGAAAAAACAGCACCTCCAACATAATTGCCTGAGAATGTTGCCTAGGGGACTGTTGCTCATTAGTGACTCAGAGGAATGAGTGCCACCTAATGAAATGGCACTACCTTTTGTAATACCCCAGCCTTGCCCTTTTCATGCCTAGTCCAAGCAGTGACCGAAACAGAGTCTCCTGTAAAGGTGTGGTGTCAACCCAGCCAATGCTGCAGTTAGAATGTATTCATAATGAAGAAAGCAACCAACTCTGAATTCCTGTTCATTAGGCATTATCAACCCATAGAAATAGGTGTGTTCCGTTAAAGAAAAAGCAAACAGTGTCTCATTTTACCTAGTGAAGGATGAACATGTTGCTTCAGGCTCCCTCAGAAGCCATAATAGAAATGAGAAATTGATATACCATCCTGGTGGGAATGTCAGTTCCTTGGGTAATCTGACTGCCTAGGCGTATTTTGTTTGTTTCCCTGAAATACGTAAATGCAATCATTACACAATAAGAGCCTCTTTAAAAAAACCTTCCTTTGATCGTTAGCATGCTAATCAGTCTGGATGGATCTTCTCCTTCCCTTCCAGGTGGAGGGAAACAATTGACTCGTGTAATGGGTGCCCCTTGGCCATGGTGCAGTGCATTTGTTCCTCCAACCCATTGTTTTGGGATGAACTTGGAACATTGTGTTTCTCTCTTGGACCAGACACTTGAATTGCCCTCGGGTTTGTGTGGTTTTTTTAAAATAGTCATCAGGGTGTCCCTCCAGGAACCTGTGCAGCCAAATGCTATCTGCAGTGAAAGGTCTCATCCACGCTGGGCTGTGACAAGTATTAAGGCTGGAAGGTGCTGCCATCAGTCGTGTGACTTGTATCTGTCTGACACACAAAGGCTCCTGATGGACCAGGATGAATTATGATGCTTGAAAACGTGGCACACTGTAAAGTGTGGGGGGAAGTACATAACCTGTAAGCCAAAAGTTATGGGGTAGAGAAAGTGTCTTTGGGAAACAGTCTCATACCTCAAAGGAAAAGCAGGAAGCCTAATCTGTAGAACAATAAAGCAGGCAAAACCTCTTTCCTTGTTGGCCCAAATTCATCTCAGGCTTGCGTAGGTAATGTTTGATTAGCCTAATGAAGTGGGGAAAGACAGAGCAAATCTATTCCTCTTTCTGATTGCATTTTGGCTGGGAAGAAGCACATAAAGAGGCAGCATCTAGTAGCAGATTTCGAAGGGACTGCTTTGGTGACTCTTGCTCAAGGCTTGAAATAAAGAGCTTTGTTAGCTCACTGTAAAATAGGACATGCACCTGTACAGAAAAGCTGGTGCTTCTAGCCCACGCAGTCTGAACTGTCAAATACTGTTAGTATTAAAAACAGCCAGGCTGGGCTTGGGTACCAGACTTTGATCACACCTGAAAGCAGGTGCTCCTATGCTGTTTGAACATATTTTTGCATGGTAAATACTCAATTTGCCAGCAGTTAATTGCAGAACTGACTCACTAACAAATAAAGTATGTTCCATAATGGATCATGGTGATTTGGTGCTGGTGCTGCTGTGTTTGTGGGTTCGCTCTTGGTCAATGTAATTTCTTATTTGTGGCTTCCTCGTGAGACCCCGTTGGTGCAGGTGGTGATTGTTGCAGGACTCCTGCTCAGGAGGCAGGCCAAGGAAGGCTACAGTCTTCTGTCATGGCCTCAAGTTGTACCAGGGGAGGTTCAGATTGGATATTAGGAAAATTTTTTTCACTGAAAGGGTTATTAAGCCTTGAAATGGGCTGCCCAGGGAAGTGGTTAAGGCACCATCCCTGGGGGAATTTAAAAGATGGGTTGACATAGTGCTTAGTGACATGGTTTAGTGATGGTTTTTTTTATCAGTTAGGTTGATGGTTGGACTAGATGATCTTAAAGGTCCTTTCCAACCTAGACGATTCTATGATTATGTGGTGTTTATCTTCAACTGCCAAGCACTGTTTTGGGATATCCTAATGATTAGGAGCAACAGAATAGAATGTGAAATCCCATTCTCATCTAAACCAAGTTGTTTTCTTCTAAAATAAACTGGTTCTTTTTATCTAAGCATGAGATAAAAACCATAATGAAGTCTAGGTTGTATTTTTTATAAAAGCCTCACAGATACTTAGTGCTTATTATTTTTAGAAGCACTTGTTTGGGTTTGATAGGTTATTGAGATGATCAGGCTTGTCCTGATCTTTAGTCTTGCTGTGTTGTGGTCCGAGCCCGGGATGTCTGAGACTGCTTAACTTTTTTCAAGCAGTGACTGTATAGGATATTCTGGTAAATGCTAAAGTAAATAAATAAAAGGTTAAAATTGCCACATTCAGGAAAATCTGATGCCTGCAGTATTTTGGGGCTGGGTTTTTGCTGTAATCCAGGTTTACAGTGAGTTTAGCAGTAAGGTGAAGACATTCAGCGTCTTGATGCTTCTTACGTTTCTTTTTTTCCATGTCTTTCTAGAGTCTCCACCAGCAGCGATGTCAAGAAATGGATACTTCTTTGAAGAGAGTGGCAAGTATTATTTAACTTCTTTGTGCATCGTATTGCCTTATTGGAGGGAGAGACAGGGTTAGCTGAGAACTTGAAACAGGTGATATAAAATCCATTTAGCTTAAGCAGCATGCAAAGGCAGTCTTACATGATCGTTGTGTAATCTTGCACTGGAAGCAAACTCTGCGTTTTTAAATCCTGTAGATGTTCTAGATATTCAAAGCAGTAAGTAATCATCTTTGCATTGTCATCAGTGACTATTATGGGTGGCTCCTTGTTTTTCAAGTTCTTTCGTGGTGTTTTCCTGTAATACAGACTGGCAGATGTATTTGCTTGTCATTTTCTGGAGTGGAGATCACGTGTGGGTGTCGGATCCCTTTGGAGACATCCTTCCAACAGCATCAGGCAGATGTTGGATGGCTCTGGTAAATGCATCTTTTAGTCCAAAGTGCTCTCTATGATTTTTTTTTTTTGAAGCAAGATTAAGTTGTGGCATTTGGAAACTTGTATCATCTGCCTCAAAGGTGGCAGAGCTTTCGGAGATACTGTACTCATAAAGGGCCAAAGTATCGCACAGCCAAACTTGAAGTGCAGTGAGGTCCCAGCTTCTTTACTGGTTTTGGAGAAATAGCATGTGTGTGGGTTCTAAGGGAGAGATAATCTTGAGAGCTCAATTTAAGAGCAGACGCTTCAGGTTGTAGTCTCTAAGGGCCTTGGGCTTCTTGCCCTGGAGAAGGTGCAGTGCTTGGAGGATTCAGGACTTCCAAATGGTGAGAGTAGAAGACTAAAATGCTCCAGTTATTTAGGCCTGTAGATGCTTGTAGCTGTCACGGGGATCATCTTTCTTCTTCCAGGGGTCCAAATCTTAGGTTAACATCTGGGAATGGGAAGCTGAATGTCTGCCAGATGTCAGCTGCAGTAGATACAGCATTGCTATTGACAGCACTTCCTTTGGCACTGGCTTGCTTGCCTTCTCTCAAAGTGTTGTATGCAGCCAATTTCTAGGAGTAAAAGGATGAAACTGGAAGCAAGTACTCTCATCTGTAGTAAGAAGTCTTTTCTGAAGGCTGGGTTGAGTTGCAGAAGGGCAGATGTTATGTCTGACCTCAGGGCGGTTTTATTTCTTTGGTATTTGCAGGTTTTCCAAGGGAACATGGGTCATGAGGTCTGGGTAGCCCTGTTCCTCCCTTCCCTGGCTTGCTTGTGGCCCCTTGGGATGTGCTTGGTGCTTTCTTGAGGACTAGGAATGTAAGAGGGTGATCCTGGTTGGGACCTGGAGAAGATGACTAAGGCTCCAGCTTCTGGCTGAGAGCAGTGTTAAGGGCTTGGTGAGAAATGCTGCTGTAGGATTTGGAGGAAGGACAAAGGTGGCTATCTTCTGGTGCCACCTGCTTCATCCCAAGCCCTCCTGCCACAGGGAACGCAAGCATAGCTCTCTGTCCTAGCATCTTATGTGGAAAGGCTTTACATGCGCCCTTCCAGGACTCAATGTCTTGTCTTCCTCAAACTGCCCAAGCAAAACAACAACAAAAAGGCAGATATGTGGGTGATTTTAGAGCACGTTTGTAGTTGTGGAATTCCTTGTGCAAAGCTCTCCTATGAGAGATGCTTTTTTGTCAACTTGGTGCCATAGCAGTGAGCATTTATTTCTGCCCTATTTGTGTTATTATTGAGTTTCCTCCTTTGTCTTAAGGAGATGGTACCTTAGAACTACCATTAAGGACTTCATGAAACTGTGTATGCTTCTTTCCTGTTATGCTTCTGCATGGTTTGGGGGAAGGAGGGAAGGTTGCTTGCAAGTTCCTCTTCAGCCTGCATGCAGTATTGAAGGCTGTATTAATTGTGATTGAAAATACAGTTGATTTCTTGGCTACTTCAGGCTCAAATCTGCTGTCATTCTTGTTCCTCATTACAAACTGACCTTTTTTTAAAAGTTCAGTTGCTGTTGAGTGATGAGTCACCTTCTACTGCCTGATTTAACTGAGAACTTGTGTGCTTCTGCACAGAATACATGGGCAGCACATCTCAGGGGTTGCCAGTGTGAATATTCGCATCCTTCTGTGAAGCAGTGCTTTTGGGTCTCTGTAGAGAAGTTTCACACACTCAGATTCTTGAAGACCTACCCAAAAATTTAATCAGGGCTAGAGGAAATGGTAGAGAAAGAAGTTACCTTTTCACATAGTTTCAAAACTGCCTGTTTTGAAATGGAGCTGTGTAAATATTAAGCTGTTTCTTGGCACCACTTGTTCAGATCTGCCAGTTCATTATGGAGACCAAGAGATGCTCTTGCCCCACCTTTAAAATAAAAAACCTAATCCCCTAAACTGTGTGTTGAGGGGAGGGAGGGGGCAAAGGAAAAAATAAACCTCTTCCTTTGATTCCCTTAACACTTACATTTTTCCCTTTTCTCAGTTGAGAAACATCTTTTGATACTATTGCTTTTTGTACAGTCGAGCTTTTTCCTTATCTCCTCCTGAGATCTTGCATATACATATGGTTTTCTGTTTCCTTAGTAATTAGGATGTTTTTGTTTCTGACCATATCTGAGGCTCTGTTCAGAGACTGTGTCTGTCTCTGCCAGCTAACTTTTTTCTTACTCTTGCTGTGTTCTCAATAGCAGCTGCAGCAAGGCTAAAACTTAAAAGATGAGACTTCAGTTTTAGTTTAAACCATTGTAGTGAGGGAAATCTTGGCTGCAGCACGAAAGCAGTGCTGCTTAAGAATCTCCTGGATATTTACTGTTCATAAAAACTTACTGAAGTATTTAATAATTTGTTGTTCTGTTAATTGCTGAGGAAAGCTCAGGAAGGATTTTCTGGTGAATGAATGTTAATATATGAATATTCTGGGAGCTCAGGGGGTTGTTACAGGCCCAACCAAGTACCAACATGCTTGATAACTTCTTTAATGGCTAAAAATCTGGAGAGTTAATCAAAGGAGCTCATGTCTTTAGCTACAAGTTCCAGTTTCCAGCATACTCTGGTTTTTCCGTATTGCTGGAAAAACTTGACTGAAAACCACTTTTGTGGCCTTTAGTGCATTGCAGAAGGTAAATGCATGCACTATAGCTGGAGGGGTGGGGGGGGTGGGGGGATTTGTTTAGTAGCTTGCTCTGTAGAGGCAATATTAAGAGGAAAAATAAGGAAATAAATTTGCCTGCCCAGTTAGTTTCTGATGAGGGTGTGGTGGCAGCAGGTACGATGGCAGCTGTTGGCCATATTCTGTTTTCAATCCATATATATTGTCAGTTCTAATATCTTTAAGATCTGACATATCTTGCTGTTCTTTTGAGTCTGTGGAACAAGCCTCTTGCAGAAGCAAATGAACAAGATCTGGCACAGCCCCAAAATATTTGCTGTCCCCCTACCTACCCCATGAGCAGACTGTGTGTTTAAGTCACTTGAATCTACAGCAACATTGTTTTGTCAAATGAGTTTTCTTCCTGGCAAATTTAAGTGACTAATGAGATGATTGTGTAGACCCAATCCAAACCTGAAGATAATTGGAGTCCTGATGAAATGCAGCTTGGCAATCAATGTTCAGAATAACTGCTCATCAAGCCCCACATTGTCTCTTGGCTGTCAGCTTCCTGCACCCTCTGTGGTGGTGGTGGTGGGAGTATCCAGTGCCTGCTACAAGTGGATTAGTTCTAAAGGCATTGGTGTTAGCTGCAAGTGATTAAATTCTGCCAATGTATGATGAGCTTTTTAATTGACCCAAGAACTTTCCCTGGTAAGACACTAAACCGGAGGATTTCTAGTTCCTCTTGCAAAATCCGAAGGAAGGAGTCCCGGTATAGTGCTGGGGATATTTGAATTGTTGCATTGTTTTAAAGCTGGTTCAACAGATATTGCAGCATAAATTTTTGTCTTCCAGAGTAAATCCCTCACTGCTTGGTCTCCTCTGACTTATTAATTGGTTTTGCTGGCACAATAAATTGCAGTTGTGTTGAAGGGCCCCAAGGCCTCAGCCTGGCTTGGGATGTTTGGATATATTTTATCTGCTTGTTTTTGTTTTTCAGTTTGCAGTTCAGTTTGGTATGTGTGTTGTGGGTTTTTTTTCTTTTTTTAAATTTGTCTTTATCTGTCTTAGAATTGTTTGCCTAACTAGGAGATTAATCTAAATGTCTTTGTGAAACAAATCCTTTCGCAATGTGTTTCCCCTGACGAGATGCATCTCCTGCTGGTAAATTGGGCACTACTGCTACCTATACAGGGCCCAAGGGGGTGGCCTGCAGGTCTCTTGCAGATTTTTTATTTCTGAGAAGGGTGTATCAGGAGGCCTATAATGAAATGAACGCTCCTGATTTCTGTGGGTTCTGGTACAGAACTGAAATTCCACGTGCTGCTGTGTTTTGTAAAAACAAAAAAAACAAAAACAAAGCCCCACTGAATTACTTGGATTATTCACAACATTTCCTAGAAATCTGGCTGCAAAATACAATACTGGAATTAATTCAAAAGTGCCGGGGTGTTTTTTTTTGTAGCAGATCAGTTCTTTCAGTTCTGTTACAAATTATTGCTGAAGTGGCAGGGGAAGCTTTATGTTTCCATCTGGCTCTTCATGACAAAAGACTGACTCGAAGTAGGGTTGAAAACATGTGACTAAAGTTATGGCTGGCCAGTAGTGGAGGGGTTGTTACTTAAAGGATGCAGGTCTGGTCTTGGTGACTCACCTGCTAGACACTATCTCTTTTTATACAAGAAGAGGCGGTGGTTTAATCTGTGGTCTTGAAGCACTCTGTAAGCTTAAGTGATGGATTGATGTCTCCATAGCAGGTGGCTGTTACTCCAAAAGGCTGCAAGCCCATATCTGATGGGCTCCCAGTGACCGCTCAAGAGCCAAGAAGCATCACCCAACACTTCCCCAGCTCTTCTGCTCCTTAAGCTACCTGTGGAGCGGCTGGAATTGGAGGTCGCTTCTCTAAATCCCATCTAGATGACCCATAGAAGTTATTAGTCTACCTGTGCCAACCCATAATAGTTGACTTAGTAAAGGAGGTTGGCAAATAAAAGCATGGAATGTAAGCTCTGGACCCCTCTTGCCAATTAGTTGTAGGTGGCAAACCCTCAGCAGTCCAACAACAGTCTGTGGACAACTCCTACACACCCCCCACCCCCCTCCCAAAGTTGTCTTCTCCTGGACTGGCATAAGCCATGTCCACGTGGCTGCCTGCTACACGATGGGTAAATCTGCTTAGGACAAAACCAGTGAGCCTTGCCAGGGAATCTCTCAACTGTGAACTGAAGGAAAAGCTTAAAATTCTAGCAAGTATCCAGCTGTATGCAGAACTACTTTATCTAATCAGTGTGGCTTAAATTTTTAATTTTGTGGGAGACAGCTTTACAAAATGTGACTTGATAGCAGCCTTTGGAGGGTATTGCTCTGTGGCTACAGCACTGCAATTTTCTTGTCTGTGAAATGGAGTAATTTGTTGAGAAGGAAGGAATTCTTCATGACTGCTTTTCAGACTCTTGTGATTCAAAACAATCCCCAAACTTTGAAGTTTAACCTCAGCAGAAACATGTAAAATTTAGGCAAATATTTACCTGAAAGATGCTGTTCTAGCAATACAATTGCTCTTTTCTGTTTGAAAAAGGAGAGCTATTTTGGGGAGTAGGCGATCATGCTGAAATCAGCATATGAGATGTGACCAGAAGCCTGCATTGATGAGTGTGTGAAAGTAGGATGCTGTTTAAACCCTTTTTTCTAGAATACTGTGCGGATTGGAGAACTTATAACACTTGTACAAAGTTCTTCCTACTCTCTCCTGGATCCTTCAATTGTTTTATCTCTGCCAATATTAATTAACTGTAAGGTTATCTAACCTTTGGAGGCAATGTGAGTCTGGTTTTGTGCAGAGTGTAAAGGTCAAAACGGAGGTGGAGACTCAATAATGGAGTTTCCTTTTGCACCCGATGTTGGGGATTTGGGTATTTTCTGAGTGACGCAGTGAATCCGCAAGCCTGCGGTACTCAGGGAACAAAGCAAGCCCTCTCATAGCTTATAGCTCAGGCTGATCAGTTTAGCTCAGGTTAATTAAAACTTCATGCCTTTCTTGAAAATTGGTGTCTGTTGTTGGTCAGAGCAAGTTGAAAGTCTGAGTGGAAAAATCAGAGGAAGATGAATTTTTAACTTAATGCCAGTATCGTGACTGGTTTTAAGGTAGATACAGGGTTTAATTCTCTCTCGAGTTCATTAATGCTATGTTATAGCCGAGCATTGGGATGCTCAAAGAACTGGACCTGATTTTAGGATAATGCCCATGTCCCAGTTGATGCCCCCTTATTTTTAAAAGCTATAGAATTTATATTATTATTGCTTCTGTTGTCATTCTGTACTTGACCTATTATTTTCCTGAGAAAGTAGATGCAAATAGCTTCGTGGGTTCTTCCAAAACAAGAACTTGCCAACTCCTGCACTTGACTGACTGACTGACTGCAGCAGAGCTGGGAGGTTCAGGGCTTGGAACACTAAGAGTGGGGCCAACTGCTGGATTTCAGTTCTGAACGGATCAGGTTCAGTGACAAAAATATCTAAAGCAGTGATGTTAGAAGGAAAGCCTTTGCTTTTCCCAGGGTGAAATGTCTGAGGCTGCTGAATCTGGCAGGAGCACATTGCATACTGTTGTTCCTATGTTCTGGTGAGGTGACCACAAGTGCTATTCTGCAAAACCAGTAAAAAGGACTCTTCTGCAACTTGCTGCTTTCTGTGCCTAAAAATTCATTAGAGAAATCTGAGAGCTTTTAGCACAACGCTGATAGTGTTGGATTGCCAATCATATGAGCTCAAAAGAACTCTTTTAATCTAACTTTAGATTTCTGGCTTTTAGGAGAGATATCGTGGGGAGGGGTAACTACCACTTCTGAAAAAGAGCAGATGTACCCCATGATTTGAGAAGCTGGGGCTTGGATTTGGCTGAGGGGAATAGGCATTGCTGTGCAAACAGGTGCTATCAATGAGAACCCTTTTCCAGACTTGTAGTGTAGACTACTGTGAAAGTTGAGGGCAAAATCAGTGCTTTCCAGAAAACTGCTTTGAGTGTTAATGTAGCATATATGGTCCTTCAGAATAAAGCCAGCAATTTTTGCAAAGACTTGGCAGAGGTCGGTAGCTTTTGACAAGCTTTGATCTTAGCTTTCCTAAACTTGCCCTTCTAATCTTGCTATATGGATATGTACCTTATCTCATCCATGCAAGTCGCTAAAACAGTAGCAGCAATATATCTGCCTATACAGAAAAAAATGTGTAGCATGCTTATGCCCAGAACTGTGCAACATCTGGATAATGCCAAAAGGAAAAATGCTCAATCTCCCCTAGAAACCTTCTCCTTAGATGTTTTGTCTGGCTTGCTGTGCTAAACTGAGCCTGCAGCAAAGTGTGGTTATAGATGCATTTGTACTTCTAAGTACTTCTAACTTCCTGGTTAGTGTGCATGCTTACAGATGCAGATGTTGATTAAAACAACGTGATTGGCTTTGTTGCCTCTGAGGCACACCAAGAGGTTATGCTGGGGCAGCATCTGGCAGAAGTCTCAACCTGGGATGTGAGATGATGTTCTTAGTAACATGGCTGCTTTTCTCCCAGGAAATTGAGTTTGATGATTAAGAGTTTGGCTTTCTTGGAGAAGTCTATAGCCCCTGGGCTATGAGTTCTGCTCCCACAGAGCAATTAAGCTTTTCTAGGGAACATACATGATGTGGCTGAAGTTGTGCTTCCTGCTAACTACTACTCTGCTGATTTTATTACCCTTGCAGCTGCCAGGTGCCATGAAGGCAGCAGAGGGAGAGGTAATGCCACCTCCGGTTGCTGCAGCTCAGCTCAATTCACTGCTTTTCCCGACAGAGCCCTGGGCTCTTAAAACTCAGCCAAAAAGCAAAATAGCTGCAGGGTAAGCACCTTGTCAGAGTTGTGAGAGGGTTGATAGCAGCAGGACTGGGGAGATGAAGTGGATCTGAGAACGTGATCAGAGTAAGGAGAGAAGGATGGAGATCAATATTGAGATATTAGAGCAAGGCAGGCCTGGGCCAGGCATGAATTACAGGGGAAAGGGTGATGCTTTAGAGGGGAATGGATAGAGAAATTACTTTTTTTTTTTTTTGTCTTCCCAACACCTGCATAAAATGGGGGGATGGCTTATTTTCATGTTGCATAGGATGGGCTGAGGTACAAGATGACTTGGGGTCAAGGCATCCGCTACTTATGGCTGCACAAGGTGAGGAGTTGATTTTTGTTCCTGTAGCACTGACGGGTGGTGCCTGCTGTCCTTGGTCTTGTGCACTTTTCATACTTTTCCATTTCTTTGCTATGAGATTGAGTCCTACAGGGTGGACTCATCCTGACCACAAGCTTCAAGGTGCAGGAGGGCTGCTCTGATTTTTCTCAGCCAGCCTTAACTCAGTTCTTCACTCTGGCTGCCTACTCAGCAAAATCTCTTTTCTTTTGTGCTTTTAGACCATATTTCAGGCTGAAGTGGTACTTCCTGTGCTCAGAGGTCTGACTCACCCTGTCATGTAGCTCATGGCACTTCAGCAAATGCTGCCTTCACATGAAGTGATAGAGATGGGGGAGGCACCATTTTGGAGATCTTATGCTCTTCCCCAGCCAATTTGAGGCGGTATGCAAAGGTGTCTAACCCCCACCCACCCCACACACTTCCCTGAAGCAACTGCTCGTAGCACAGGCTATAAAGTGTTACTGAGACTCTGCTTCCATATGGAAACCTGATTGATATTTACACTTTTATATATAATATTTATATTGTGCAATGGCCACAACACATCCTACTCTGAACTTCTGCAGAACACCAAACTTTCAGAGGAGCTGAACAGCTTCTGCTGTTGCTTGTGGCATCTGCTGCCCTTCAAGCAGCAGGGGTGGCACTCAGTGATCATCAGGTGATGGGGTGGAAAACAGCTGCCAGGGCTGGAGGTAGCTGCTGAGCCGTGCTCAGAGGGATGGGAGGGTGCATCTGCCATGCACACAGCTCATTTTCTTACCTCGAGGTGACCCTGTATTTGACAGGCAAAAGTTGCTTGTGTTTTAAAATGCCTGGCAGACTAATAGGCTGAAGGATTCAAAACAGGAGTGGTTTGAAGCCTTGGGGTGGTTTAGTGACAAAGCAGACACCTGCCCGGGAGTGCAGTTCCTGTATAGCCCAGGTTTGGGATTATTTGCAAGCCGAGTGTTTTGTCCGTCCCTTGCCCAAGGGACACAAGGCTCGGCTGCCTTTTGTTCTGCTCTTTCCTCCCCTAAAGAGGGAGGAACAGAGGATGCTTCCCTTGCCAGAGTCCTCGCTGACCTCTGCCCAACCCTCTGATCTTACTCCACCCTTGCCCTTCTTCCAGCTCCTGTGCTGCTTCTCTTCTGCCTCCAGCCCTTTCTCTTTTCGTCGCTCACCACTACTGTGCTTGTATCAAGCCAGTTTGAGTAGGCTTGGGAAGTGAACAAGTAGTTTTCCCTGCTTGGCTTTTATCCATCTGTGTCTTAATTGCATTAGGACAGTGGGGAAAACCTCAACTATGTTCTCTGAGCTGTGTGCTCAAACCATTTGTCCCCATGTGACTCCCGTCTGACCCACTGAGTAGGAAGGATCTGGGAACGTGATGAGAGTAAAGAGAGAAGGATGGGGATGGATATTGAGGTATTAAACCAAGGCAGACCTGTTGTGACAACTTCCCTGGGGCTGCAATCCTGGATATGGCTGAGATGGAAAAGCCAGGATCATGGATTTTAGCCGATCTCAGGCTGATATTGCTTTGCAGGGTGGCCCAAGGTGGCATTGGGGGGCTGTCAGCACTGGTGAGTGCTCTGGTTTGAGGAGAGTTATGGTGTCCATCATGCATTTCAGAGGAACCAAACCCCAGGATTGATACTTTGCTTGTGATTAAGATGCTTATGTGAGGCTTTGTAGACCTAGCAAACACTAGGTTTGTAGTGTACTTCTGAAGCCAGCAGGCACCCTGTCTGGTTCTTGTCCATCCCTCCAGGGCACAGGCTGCCCCTCAGTCTTGTGCAGATGTTTCATGCCTGGTGGTGCCCATAGTGCTATGATACTCTGGGTATTGTGTTTGTATGTTCTCTTTACCTCATTTTCTGTCTGTTTTGGATATGCAAGGATGGAGATAGCTGCCCTAAGCTCCACCAGCAGCAGATGACAGCATCCTTGGTGCATTTTGCTGGCTGTCTGGCAGGCTGGTTGGGGACAGCAGCAACTTGAATGCTTTTTGAACTCTTCAGAACAGTTCTGATAGGACCGATTCACATTTATTCCTGTCTAGCAGGTAGATGAAGGAGGCAGAGATCATGAGAGGGGGATTAATCTTGTTTTTTTGTTGGGTTTCCCATGCCTCGGACAAGCAGCTTGGAAGTTACCTGAAGGGTTGAATCCCCGGCACCCTCCGAGCACTCCTGGGGAGATACCGAGTGCTCATCGGCGTGTTGCCCACAGCAGGAAGTACTGCAGCCCCTGTCCTGCATTGTCGAGTTCCTGTTTGTGGCCTCCCTGGTTGTGGCTTGTTTTCTGCAGCGGCAAGCTGTTGGCTCAAGATCCCACCGAGACCTGCTTGCAGCTCCTGCTGCCTCTACGTTAGCTTATACGAGGCTGTAAAAAAAGCCATCAATATTTTAGTTTCCATTCAAGCCTCCGCCTTGAAGCTCACCCTTTTCATTTTGCTGTAGTGCCTAAAGCAAGCTAATGAAATATATCCCTCCTGCTTCAAATTAAGGCGTAAAAGACTTGTCAGAAGATGGGTAGAAGCTGCTGAATAATCCTGGTAATGTAAAAATTGACATTCTATAATGTCCCTAATTCTCCTAATTAAACATGATACACGAGCATGCCACAAGAGTCCTCCAGCTGCTTCGTAATAAAACGTTGCAGTGAACCAGCTTGCTGTTGAACAAGGCTAGGTTAAACTCTAATTAGAAGCATTGCGAAAGGCTAAGGAGTTGTCTGCTGTAATTAAGAAACTTGTCTCGCTTTCTCAGTGTTGCTGCCTCCTGTGACCTGCTCCTCTGCCCCTTGGGAAGCTGTGGGTCTGTCCGTCGGTATCAGGTGTCTCCTTGGAAACATTTTTTTTTTTT
>KZ505652.1:1748692-1761267 GCA_002844005.1 Limosa lapponica baueri | reverse complement strand
TGCCAGAGCCCATTGCTTTATAACTTTCAGCCCTCACCAGGCGAGAGGATAAGAGAAGCCCCTCAGAAAGGCCCCAGGTTCTGCTGAGGCCTTGCTGCAGCCCTGGGAGGCCATGAAGGGTGGGTATGCCCACACCCCGGTGGCTCCGGGCCCAGGCCTCGTGGCCTTGCTAACTGCCCTCCGCATGTCGTTGGCAGGGTACCTCAAGTGCGACACGGACGATGGCTGCGAGGCCAAGGAGGAGACGGGGGGTGAGGAGCTCTTCGATGCGGTGAACTCCTCCATCGTCTCGGGCGACAGCATCCGCTTCTTCGTCAACGTCAACCTGGAGGTGCCGCCAAATGCCACCGGTGAGTGCTGCCCTCCAAAACGGGGCTGCGAGATGCGGTTGTTCATTGCTGTGAAATTTTGGAGCTATTTCTTTTTTTCAGCAAAACCTGAAACAATCTGGCTGCTGAGTGGTTCTTCAGCCATCTGTATGAAGCATCCTGACTCCTTTTCCCTTCTGCTTTTTAAAGTGAGGTCTCAAGTTTGGGGCCTGGGGCCTTGTCCCTCTCGCTGCTGTGGCTGGGTCACTGGATAAGGGTAGTTTCTAGGGAGAAATTGGGATTCTTGGTGCATGTTAGTCCCTGTAGATAACTGGAATGTGGCTCTGGGGCTTACCGAGTTTTTTTTGGAATATTTTTTTCATCACTTTTTAATTGAAATGCTGGAGGTGAATCAGAGCTTTGGATTGCCCAGGTCAGTCACTGCTCTCTGCAGCAGCCGGCAAGGGAAGAGTGTGGAGGGATTTTGGGGGCTGGAAATGTGCCTTTTGGGTTTAATCATCCTGGCTAGAGGCAAGCAATCCCTATCTGCTGTGTTGAAGTAGATAGCAAAAAAGAGGAGAAAAACAGCCTGTTAAACATGGAGGTAAGGCCCCTCTATACATGCAGCTATGTTTATAGTAAGGAAATGCTGTTGTGTGTCATGCTCTGCTTATGAATACAAACTACCCCCTACAGGTGAGGGCCCAAGTGCCAAGCTCCCCCAAATATGCGGGATCTGTACCTGCTACAAGGCAGCTTCTTGCAGGGGAGGAGGATAGCATTTGCTGGTGGTGGTGCGTCCAGTGCTGTGTGGCACTGGGGATGAACACACCAGCAAAATGCATCCCTGCGGCTCCCACCCTGGGGGAGCTGCATTGTCACTTTTGAATGGTGGCTTGGCTCATATAGGCCAAATGGTCACAAAGGAGGGGATTGTGCAGTCGTGTTGCAGACAGACATGTCTGCCCAAAACTGTGCTCTCTGTGTACTCCCTGCCAAGCCAGCATCCTTTAGAAACTTTGCCCAATGTGGGGAGTGAGATGGAGGGAACTTCTGAACAGCCTAGTTAACACAAATTGTGAAGATATACATCTAAAATGCTTGCTATTGAGGAATAAAATCCCTAGATTGCTCTAGAGGTTGCTTTTGCTTCTAGCACATCATTTTAACATCCTCTGTAAGGCATGTGCTAAATGGTGAACGAGGAGGACTAGCAAAACCTGGCTTTAGTGGTATGTGCCTAGGAAAATGCAGCCTCTGGGACACAGCAGCAGCCTGGGTTTCATCTTGGCAGCTGGAGGCAGACTGGAGCCTGCTTGTGTGGGCACTGACTATTTTGGAGATTAAATGCAAGGGCTCTGGATTATATTTGGTTTCACAGTATCGGAGAGTCCTTTAAATTTGCTCAAAGTTATTTTTAGATCACAAGCAAATCCCAATTGATCTATTGCAAGCAATTATTTGAAACAACAATGCAGAACAGGCATGGCCCAAACCTCTGCTTGACTATCGTGAAGGCTACTTTTTGAATTTGAGTGGTGACTTCAACTTAAGAAAAATATCTAGCAATTTTCAAGCCTGCATTTTTACAAATGCCATCTTAATTGAAAGATCTAAGGGGAACTGCACTCTGCTATGACAAGTCTGGGTTTAATGCCGTGGGGTGCATTGTTTGGGGATGAGGAATGCAAGTGCTGTGGATTCTTCTGTGTCTAAAGAAGTTAACTTTCCTTGTGTGTCCTCCTGGGCTTTTTATAAGTGTTTTCCCTTCCATTCAAAACAGGACACAAAAGGTTTTCTTGTTTCCCTCAAGCACTGATGTTTGGTGGTGGTATTAGTGGTATCCTTTTTCTTCAGCTGAGATACTTAGGATTTTTAAGGAAAAATGGGCTTCTGATATACCGGAGTCCTCTTTCAAATGTAAGGATAGAGGTTTTAAAAATGGTCTTCAGGCAGAACTAAAGTCTGGACTTTCAGTAAGGGCAGGTGTGAAGTGAGTTTTTTTTTTTTCCTTTTTTCCCATGACAGCATCAAAACTGTCCAGGTAGCCAAAATCCAGGTGGTTTTCCGTAAGTATCAAGTGTAGGATTCCTCAGACTCCAGGTTTGTGTCATCTGGGCTGTCGGTTCTTTCTTAGAGGTGGTGTTGTTGAAGCATCTTCCAGAGCTGATTTTTATACATACTGAATCAGTCTCTGGTTGCAGTAGGCATAGCTGATCCTCCCAGACAGCTGACTTCTCAGGTGGCTGAAAGTGGTTGAGTCTCTTAAGCTCTTCTAACAAAAGTAGCCTGAACTACTGAAAAAAAAAAATGCAAAAATACCCTCTTCGCAAGTTTTCTAAGCTTTTTCTAGAAATGAGGTTTAACTATGCTATGTCAGAGGTATGTCTGGGAATATACTGTTTCTTGTTCAACTCTGCAAGGGGACTTTTCAGAAATGCCCTTGCATTGCTGCTGCTCTCTGGATATTTTGGTTTATATTCAGACTTTGCATTCCTGGAGCAGAACTGTGGAGCTGAGCGCTTGCAGTGCTTGTCTCCAGCAAGACAAGCTGAAAAGAAAGTGGAGGTGGGGGAAACAGGTCTTCTCCAGGCAATGCAAGACATTCCCCCAAACACCTCATCTCCAACCCCCAAAGGAGCTAGTGCTCCAGGATCCTGTAAGATCCTCTGCTGCTTTAACCACAGTGGAAAAGCAAGTGTGGGAATGACATCTTTCTGTCCCCATTCTATTTTCTTGCTTTCTCCAATCTGGGTGAAACCTTTGAACTGAAAGGCCGCCTTGTGCCAGAGGGCTCGATATTGCCCTCTTGTGTCATGGAACCCATTGTGACACTTGCATGGGCTTGGATGGTCGCTACCTGGCCAGAGAATCACTGACCATGGGCCATCATCTTCTGCAAAGAGGGCTCTCCAGTGGTGCCTGTGTTGATTTGTTCCTTAGTGTCAGATGCTCTCGCTGCATAAAATGTATTTGCTCAACCTCCAGCAGGAAAAACCTCTAAGGTGACTTGAAACAAGATAAATAGCTGCTCTGTGGTATCTATGAGCCTCTGCGTGCCTGTTCTGGTTGTCGTAGTTTGGTCTCCTGGCTGAACGTGCTGTCCAAATTCTCTCCTGCTGGAGACTTTTTCTGGCAAGCTGCTATGAAGTTGCTGCCCGCCTAAAAGATCCAAAAATTCCATCTGGGGAGGGGATGAGCTGGTACCCCAGGGTCTGGGTGCTGGCAGGCAACGTAAGTGGAATTGCAGACGCAGTGACAGCTCTGCCATCATCCTGTCAAGCTGTTAATCTCTGTATGATGGATGTACAACTCACTATGAGCATAATTGGATGCACTTTACTGTAATTCTGTTTTAAAAAGATCACTGTGTGGGATTAAACATTGAGCCAACAAAACATAGCACAGCCCATAAAACTCTGACAATTAACCATTGTCATAAAATGCTGGGCTGTGTGCGCACAGATGTGTGTAAAACATGATAGCTTGAAGAAATCTAGGGTTTAAGGTATGGCCTGTCTCAATTTTAATTAATACTGGCTGCTGTTGCATGGAATATTGAGCACAAATCAGTGCAGATGCCCAGGCACTAAAATGCTTCTCAGTCTTGACACTTGGGTCCTTTCTCCTGGGTGAAAGGGTGAAACCTGATGAAAAGGTTTTTGTGTGTGTTTTTTTTTTTTTTTTTTTTTTTTTTTTTATTTTCTTCTGCTTCTCATCCTTCCAGCTTAGGTTTTGGTGGCAAGACTTCCGTTTGCAGCAAACTGTTAGTAGCTCCAACATGATGGTGGGTCTTTATCTGAAGCTGCATGCTTTTGGACCTGGGATCTGCCTTTTGGGGGGAAAACCAGGATGTTTTTCTGAGAGGCTGAGACTTGTACTTAAGTCACAATAAATGTATATACAAGTAAAATGTTAGGTCTGTGCCCTGCTGCAGGGGTCAGTACTGCATTCCTGCCCCAAATAAGATCCCTTTTCCCTGACACCCTTGCCTCAGGTTGAAGAGGGAGCCTCCATCACAGAAGTAGGAATGTTACCTTTCCTGTGCTGCAGGTAGAAAATCCAGCTTGATGCTCTGGTCCCTGGGAATTTGTACCAGAGAGGATGAGAAACATCAGTGAGTTTGGTGTGCAGTATGAGGAGGGTCTCTTTCCTCTCTAGGCTGGTGTGCTACAAGCCCTGCTTATTTCATAGCTGCCAGGTTAGCTATATAGCAGCTTGCAGGCTCATACATGGTTTTACAACTGCTTTCCTGTTCTCTCACCTGGCTAGAAGTGTATTAACCTTTCTGTCTTAGCTTAACCCTTCTATCCGACTGTGAAATTGACTGTCTTTTCATATTTTATATATGGTCTTTTACCATAAATCCTTCTGGAGCCGGGGCTGCAGGTGTACATACCTGCATCCCTTCAGCCTGTCACAGAACCGTGGAACTAGAGAATTCAAACACTCACTGCTTTATCTGCAGCATGCTTAGAAATAAATCCCTGCAAATGAATATAACAGTTTGGTTCAGGTTGAGCCTTAAAGTTGGCAGACAGGCAACACAAACCTCACTTGTTGCAGTGGGTCTGCAAAGTGTGCAGGGGCCACAGCCTTTCCATCGGTCACAGTGCTCTTATCTTCTTGGCAGCTCCCTTAAATCAGCCAGGCAAATATTTTCATTGTTTGGACCTTATTCTTGCAGCTTGGGGTTTTAAAACAAATCACCTTCTCCTTTCCCATTGATCAGGAACTTGGGGAGCTGTAGCAGCTCAACTTTTGCAGTATGCTTTGCCATTTAGAGCTGATGCTCATACTGATGGTTTTAGCTGCAGAAAGGTGCCTGATCCAGTCTTTGGGGGTAAGAAGGCAAAATCCTGATGGCAGCAAAAAGCCAATCGGAAAGCAGGATGTGGCTCTGTCGGGGTGTGTGGGGGAAATAACGGAACACGATTTACGCTTCATGAGAAATTAAAGCCTGTTCCACCCTCTGGACAACTGATCATTCCTAGATACGGAGAATCAACAGTTTCCTGTAACCCGCTCCAGAGGCACACACGTGCACGCCCGCCAACGCTGCTCCGAGCAAAACACGGTGCTCTAACTCATGGCCCAGCCCCTGCCCAGATGACTTTTTTCTTTAAGGGGACGAGGAGAAATGCTAGATGCTGGCGCCAAGGATATTCCAGAGAGAGTAGCGTCCAGAGACAAGTGGTCTGGGCCTGAATGGGTATCATTCTGCACACAATAGTCACATTTCCTCACATTAATACCAAGGTCCTTTTTATGTCTCAAGGCACAATGCTGACCCACGCGTTCCATCTGATAACTCCTGTTTTAGCAGTTTGATGTCAGCGTGGGATGTTGGGCTCCCGAAGCTTCCTATACTCTAATGGAAAGTGGATACACCAATTGTGTGCCGGGGGGGAGATGGCCTCCCTCCGAATTTCCTGGCGAGGGTGTTTTCAAAGCAGTGCTTATGAAGCCAAGGGAGGCGGGGGGGCGGGGGGGCATTGAGTAGCATGGGTGGTTCTGCACGAAGGCAACATTCTCCCTTTTAAATGCTTCACCTTGGGTTTGCTTTGGGGTAGCTTCCCCCGGGATTTTGAGCACCCTGTCCTTCCTGTTGGTATGGAAAAATGCACCTTCTTCCCCTGCCCCAAACTTAATGGCAGAACCTATTGCAGCATTTTTTTGGAGGGAAAAAAAAATACTTTGCTCTTACAGTGCGTGCATGTCTGAGGAGCTGGGGGGTGTGACAAATGACACAGCGCTCGGCACTCTTATCTTGTCCTTGCCTCTGTGCAAGAGCTCTGGTCAGTCTGTCTGTGTTGTCTGCCTCTCCAATTCCTCCACAATGGCCAGGGAGGAGTGCGAGGCAGTAGTCCTTCACCTGCCCAGCCATTGTGATGTCTGTGCTGAGCATCACTCAGGTGAGGATTTCTGCCCCACCCTGCCTGCTCCTTTCCAGCCTGCTCCAGAAACTTGCAGTTTGTTGCTTATTCCCACCTGCCTTTAATCTGGGTGTTGGTCTAAGAGGGATGAACCCAGCTGATTGTAGGCTTTTTGCTCCAGGTCAGCCCACCACCCTGTCATGGGAATGTGGGATAGTTGGGGCATGTTTATTTATCTATTCATACTTAACCAAAATTATTCAAATCTGATGGGGATTTGAATCCCTACACAACCACAGCAGGACAGCAAAGCAAAGGATTCTCCTGAGATCCTGCTTGTGCAATCCCTCACTGCCAATGATGAGTTAGAGGTATCTCCATGGCTCCTAACAAGCTACTTTTGTGCTGTGTGCTGATGTGTTTTTATTTATATTTTTTTATGGCAACAGATTCTAAAAGCAGAACAGTTTTAGCTGCTCACAATGTGGTTCAGCACAAGTGGTTGAGGCTCAGATTTGCTCAGACCCCTAAAGAAATCACCAATGCCCAGATAAAATAGCTTTTTTTATTTATAATAAAACCCCAATGAGTCAAACCTTAAACCTCATGCCAGATCCTTGGTAATTTTCTGAGAAAACCATGGAAGTTCTAATGTAATATTCTGCTCTGATTTATTAGCCTTTTTTTCCATGCAGATGCACTGGGGGGTGCATATAGATCTAAAGTCATGTGCACTGACACCTGCATGGCCAAAAAGTTCCCGCTATCCAATTTCCACTCTATTATCCCAAAGGAAAATGGTCTTAAGATGCTTGCAGGCATCCAGCAGTGGCTTTGCTCCAAAGACTTTTGGGTGTTCTCAGGTGTTAAGGACAGCACTGGGGAACTGTAGAAGGGAAGGGATGGAAAGGGGATCTCAAGTGAAAGGAGATCTCTTGAGGCAAAAGGTGAAAAGCCTTAAACTTTGGCATATGACGTCCATGGGTTTGTTTTCAGGGCTATCTTTGCATAGAAGAAGTCATTATGTAAACAGGGCGTGGAGGGGGAAGCAGGTAGGAGATTTCATTTCTCAGTTGCTGTCAGAGATGTTACATAAAGGGCAGTTGGGATGAAATCCCTTTGGAGTACACTAAATAAATTTCTTGCTGTGTTTCTTGTGTCCAAGTATTAAATCTCCTTGTTCGGGTCAAAGCTGGATGGGTCCTGTTCTTCGGCAAATGGTGGGAAATAAAAAATGAAGACATGCCACAGTGCCCTGGCAGGGCTCTGAATGTGTTGACAGGAGGCCACAAGCGTTAAGTCTCATGTTTGCAATTCATCAGTGTTGCTAAAACTGAAATGAACTTGCAGCAAGTAGCTTGTAGTGTATTCAGTAATGCTGCGTGCTTGTGTGCATGCATCCTAGAAATTCGGGATATGCGTGTCGCCTTGATGTGGCTGCCAGGGGATGTCAGAGATGCGTTGCTGACTTTTTGGTTTTCCCCTGGGCAGAACTTGGAGCACAGCCTATCAGATAAGGTCGGCCACCCCTGGCAGCTCTCGTTTAACTATGTATGAGGACAGAGACAATAATGCCCGTAGCTAGCTAGCTTGCCTAAAATAGACTTTTGCAGCCTGCTTTGTCCAGCAAGGAGGACCACAAAAATAGAAATGGAAATTTTACATGACCCTGACCTCTTCTTTCTGTTTAAGTATTGCTTAATCCTGACATTCAGGTGTGAAATCTAGTTATTGCTCCTGGTAGTGAGTCATAACTCATAATTGATGGATAGTCTCTTCCTTGTCAGTAGAGGGTGAATCCATGGTTTTCTGTATACATTTTTTTCCCCATTAGGGGCTCCTCCATGGAGGTGCAAGGGTCAAGGGTGTTGCATCTTTTCAGCTCCTCAATAATCAGAGGGAAGCAGTGGTAGTACCATGAAGGGGAAGAAAAATGGGTGGCAGGCTGGTGGTGGTTGGTCTTAGGCTTTAGCCAGGCTGTCTCCCAATGGATATGTCATGGGCAACCTCATGCAGGTTTTTATCCTACATTGCATAGTGGGTTCCCCCCACAGTAAGTAAATGGGTGGTTCATAAGCCAGGCAGAAGAGCACTTGAAGTCTGTGTGGTTTTTTTCCCCCCTCATTCTTCGTGTGCCAGGGTATTTGATACTATTCTTGAATAATGTTACAGCACTCCAGTGGGCCTTTAAGATAACAGCCCAGAACTGGGATGGCCATATCCAGCTGTCTCCTTTCCCTGGATCAAGTCTGCAAGGTGTGTTGCTCGGATGACATGATGAATGAGGCTTTGGGCCTTCCAAAGCATCACTTCTGTACCCAGAACAGCTTTTTTTGAGAGGTTTGAAAGATTCTTGTCCAATGGATGTAATTAAATGTTTGTGCTTCTGTTGACAAAGCAGCACTAGGTGCTCATCTGAGATGAGTACCTGAGAGAGCTATCAAGGGAGAAGATTGATACATGCTTGAAACTGATAAAGAGGAACCAAGAGTTGCTGCATGATAAAAGGACAATGTGAATTTCTGTTGTATTTGCATGCATCTGTAAGGACAGACTGCAGATATGCAGATATCTCTTTGTTAGCACGTGCTTGCTATTGTTCAGGGTTGTGGGTATTTTTTGTCTCTCTAGAGCTATTTCTTGCAAGAGCAGAAAGACCAAAACATGTTTTCTCCTCAATGAATATTTATGGCTTCCAAATCTTCCAGCATACTTTTGCATGTGTAATTAGGCTGTAAGTTGAGTGAGTGAGCGTTAGAGAACTAGAAATATAAGAGCCTGGGGAAAGGCTTGATGTTTCTGGTTTATTTGGGTCCTTGCTTTTTAATAATAAATAGCATATTTTAGATGAAACAGCTTGTGTTTTCCGAAAGATGTGTCAAAACTTGTAATAATTGGGACTGTTACACCAGCAGACTTGACTAGTTAAGTGATGCATTTACTCACATGTACAGCATCCAAGTGAACTTTGGAAGAAGTTGGGTGATGTAACCAAAGCCTCTGAACCATTTTGTATAGTGGGAGATAAAGGCAATCCATTCCCTCTTCTCTTCTGCAGTCAACTCTGCTCCAAATTTTGAGTTGCAGCCTTTTAACCCCGTTGTGGACATGACTTGGATTTCTGTTTGATTAGGGATAGTTTTAGTTAAAGCAGCTTTCTGTACGCAAAAAAATAATTACTTTTTTGGAGTTCTGGTGTTCTCATGTGAATTGCATCATCAGCTTATTTTTGGAGAGTAGCAGGGCTGGGCTTGAAGGTGCCTGTGTGTTTGGCCAGCCTGTGAAATGGGATTACAGCAGTTCTTACAGGTTTGGATTTGAAGGATATTAGGATATTTCCAGATCTGGAAAGGAAGCAAAAAACCTCATCTGAATAGCTGTAACTGTATTACATCTCTGTACTTTTCCATAGCTTGGCCTCTGGAAAAGTTTTTGGTCTTCGGTGGTTTTTTTCCATGCTGTCACTATGCTCATTTGAATGAAAACTGTTCGTATGTTTCATGTATAATTTTGGTAGCAGCTCAGTCTTGTGGGTTTTTTGGAGAGTGTGAAGATGAAGATGTTGAAGGAGAAGGATGCACAGACAATACCTGTGGTACTAGTGATGCTACAGAGAAGCTCCCCTGGATGCAAGCAGTATGGAGTGGGCTTGTGGCAAAAACCACTGTGTTCTATTTGTTTTTTAGCTTATACCTGAAAAATTACTTCATAGGTACCCTAAGAAAATGTTAATATTGTTGCTAGGATGTTTGAACTGGGAACTTCCCGGGTACCCCTGTCCCTGTATCGTGGCTGCATGTTAAGGGACACTTAATAGTTTCTAAACAGCAGTTTTCTTTCCCAAGAGCTCTGTTGCTTTACACTTAGATTTATGGAGGCAGCGTGGTGAGTTGACAGGACATTAATGTGCTCATCTTCAAGTCACTGCATGCGATCTCTCGCAGCCTGCTCAGTTGGAAGTGCCTGGGTGTTATTGTTGACTCTTTAATGAGGACAAGAATGGTTTCCAAACGAGTGTGACTCATACAATCTTAGCCTCAATCTATCAAACAACGATGCATTGGATTAAATGATTACCTAAAGGATTAGGAGTTAGATTTTTTGGGGGGGGGGGAGTGAAGAATAAAAATACATAGGGAATCTGAGGGGAAAAAAAGAAAAACAAACAACAAAAAAAGAGAACAACCTACAAACAGAAGAGGCTGTAAGACACAAACCCCAATGGATCTGATAATGCCAAGGGCTACTTCTGCACTTAGTCTACACTTCCAAAATGGGAAATGTTGTAAAAATTGAATCTCTGTTTTTCTGTAGAGATCATCCTCTCCTAAGAGGGCAATGCTTCACCTTGTTCTGAGCCTTCTGCTTGTTTCCTGCTGCCTGTCAGGTGCCTGCAATAGTAACACTTTTCTGATTTTATTTTTTCCCCACCCTTTCCAGCTGAAAATGAAAGTGCTGGCTGCGTGTTACTGCACACATCAAGGAAGGTAAGTAAGGAATGCTGTATGATCAAGCCGTTGCTTTTTTTTTTTTTATCATTTAGAAGCACAGAAAAGGATTTTGAAATACTCTGTGGGGATGGGGGGATGTTTTTTACTGGCACATTAATGTCTCTTTCCTTGAATTCCTCTGCCTTTATTTAAACCTTAAAGGCCATGTGCTGCTTGTTCTCCAAACATTTTCACTATAATTCTGATTGTTCCACTGCTTTTTGTCCCAGACAGTTCCTTGACATGTTAATTCATCACTTTCTCTTCTGCAGCTGCCTGCAAAGGGATCCAAGTATATACCATAGAGATTCAGGCTGCTGAGCTCCTCTTGAGCCGAAAGCAGAAACACCCAATAGACACTGCTGGGATTTGGTTTCCTGTTTATTCCAGCTAATCAGATCTGCCTTCACAAGGTTCAGCAGGAGTGAATTCCCTGGAAACACACAGTCTAGGAGGACGATTAGGAAACAACGCTTAGTTTACACTTGCTCTTGACATTGTAACTCAATAATGATAAGGTGGAAATGCAAAAACACAAACCATCCTTTTATAGGCTGTATTACTACAAACCTCTGAATATGAAAGTACATAGAAAGCATACAGAGAGGAAATGGGTTGATATTAAATACCACATGCAGTCTTGGTCTTTGGGACTGTGAGGCATGGCTTTCAGTTGTCTTGACTCTTGCCTCATCTACCAGTTGGAGGGTCTGGCTGGCTGCATGAAAACTCGTAGCATTGCTGATCCTGGTAAATCATATATTGTAGGCTGCTTTGAAGGTTGTAACTTGGGTTCTTAAATCTGTGTACCAAAACTTTGGGTGCTTTTTAGGGAAGCTCAGTGAGCTTTAACTCTGCTTTTCATTTACACCTCTGAGACAGCTCTAATCCTGAAAAGGTATTTCAGCAGGCTCAATTAGGAGGGAGAAAGAGGGTAGAAGAAACATTCCCCTCTAAGTTAAAAAAAAAAAAAACAAACACAAACCACACAAACTTCAACCAACCAAAACAAACCCACCATCAACAAAAAATTTAAACATTGTTTGATATTAAGTCATAGAAATTAAAATAAGCTGTTCTGTGCTCAGGAATGGAAGTGTCTTTGTCAATAATTTGTCTTGTCTAATACTAGTGCCAAGGTTTTCTGAGTTGCATATACTTGACTGAAAGTAACCTAAGAACTTAATCACTTAAAGTGCAAATTCTAAGCCCAAATGCAGGATCTGCCTCTGATAAGAATAGTTGGAAACTGCTAACATGTAAGTGTCTTTTCTATTTTATTTTTTGTTTTCAGAGTTGTAGGATTCTTGCCTTTCTGGCCTGTAGTTCATGCTTGAGCATTTTTAGTATGCTTTTGAGCAACAAATACTGGAGAGCTAACAGGCTTTAGCAGGGCTTGAGAAAAGATACTATTGCCAGTTTTTGCCTTCAGGGAGGACAAGTGGAAATTTTGAGCTTCAAATGCAAAGGCAAATAAGGACCTGAGTCACAGAGGAGATAGCTCCAAGTGTCTGGGAAGAGGGAATCACTAGAAGAGAAGTGGTCAGGTCAGAAGCTTTGTCTGGAGATGTTTACCTCCTAGATTGTCCTCATCTCTGGCAGTAGCCTATGATTCTTGTGCCCATGCAGGAGTGCTGGAAGAGCAATCTTTGTCTTGGGCAAGTTGCTATCTGGCATGGGACTTAGTAGGCATAAATAAGGAAAAGCTTTTTGACATGGTTTGAACTGCTTAATGATCATTAGGTAAATGAGAATGGAGAGGACGATCTACCCAGTGAGGCACCCAGGAATAGTCACCCAACCCCTTGCCTCAGGACCTCACCAACCAAGAAAAAAAGAAAGGTGATTGTAATAGGTGACTCCCTTCTGAGTGGAACAGAGGGCCCAATCTGTAGACCAGA
>KZ505652.1:1702652-1748090 GCA_002844005.1 Limosa lapponica baueri | reverse complement strand
GAGGAGTAGGGATAAGATGGTAACTGCAGAAATGTCTGCACATGGACAGGTGGGAATTAGTGCCTGCCCTCCCAGAAAAATAGTGGGACGTTTAGGCCAGCTGAAGTGCATCTACGTGAATGCATGCAGCATGGGGAACAAACAGGAGGAGCTGGAGGCCATCGTACAGCAAGAAAACTATGACCTAGTTGCCATCACAGAAACGTGGTGGGAGGACTCACATTACAGTGTGTTTGAGGGAATTACCCTGAGTGACCATGGCCACAGCACAGGTAGAGCTCTGCTCAAGACAACGTGCTTTTTAGACACCCCTTCTTGTAAGGTTCTTGCAAGTGGAGGTGGTCTCCAGTCATACAGCAGAGAACTTGCATTTTTGGGTCTTTTTCATGAGTGTGGAGAGCTCTTTTTTGCACAGATTGAGTGTGGAACTGTGTCTTATGGTGGTTGGCCAAAAGACCTGTCTGAATTCAGGGGAGGCTGTTTGAATGTGTTTCCCCTTTGGCACAAAAGCTGGTTTTTGCCATGATGCAACATGCAGCTTTGCAATCAAGGATACTCAATGCAATTAAAATGGCTATCGGGTAGCTGTCTTGGATTTCTTGCTAAGCAGTTTCCAGCATCAAGTATCCTAGTGTGATTTGACTATCTAGCTAAAAATATTTGTGAAGGAGCAGTCATTAATTTCTCCTGAAACCAGCAGTTGTCCTGACTGGAACAGTTCTGTTCTGAGCTCTCTGAGGCGTTGCTGTAGCAGTGCTTCTGCTAATTTGATCTTGGTTTGCCTCAAGGAGTGATGTATTGATATCTTTTCATGGTGGCTGGTTGCCTTGCAATGTTTAATGTCTATATCTTCCCCAATGTTATGGGAGTGATAATAGGAGCAATATCCATCCTTATTTCCTGTAAAGGACCAAAAGCAGGGGAATAAACCAAGACTGAGGTGTGGAAAATGATTTACACAAGGCATAGTCTGAAGCCTGTGGCAGAGCTGGAGGTGACTGGCAGTAAGCTGCTGAAAGCGCCGTCCTGCCACAACAAGCAAACAATGTTGTCATGCCCAGCTCACTGGAGGATCAGTGTTGATTGAGATGATGTGGGCAGATGCTAGCCCTCTTCTGAATGCCTTTGATTAATTTCTGCTGTCCTTCAGCTATCCCTCAACTTTTCCATTCCCCTGTTCTGCTTCTGGTGGCTTCTCATGAATGGAGGAAGTTGGTGACACAAAGCCTCTCTTGCTTTTTTTGAAAGCTCCTCAGCATTGTGGTACTCCTGATGCTCTTACTCACATAGGTATGAGGAAGGTTACCTCCTCTGCTATCCACATTGTTAAATGCAGTCTAGGTCATTTGGCCTCTTTGCTGTTTGAATCTACATCCAAGGTTGAATTCTGCAGGCCAGACAAGCTGAAATGAATTACCTCTGGGAGATGGTTGCTGGTCATATGGTGACCCCATGAACACCAGTGTTACAGATGGTGATAGGTGTTTTAATCTGCTCTCATGCAGTAATAATTTGAGACTGACTTGGCCACTTGCAGTTATATGATCTCTTCTATATGGTCTTGTAACATAGCTGTGTTACTGTCTCCTCTCCCAAGAGCAGATGGTAATAAAGCCTTGGGGGTGGGAGCTGAAATCCTTCAGAGAATCCTCCCTTTCGGGGATGCTGTGTAAGAAGTGATTGATGCAAAGTAAAACAGTGCTAATTGCAATGGATGTGTACTGACAACTTGATAGTTGCTGTGATAATTACAGTAATTAGTGAGATATTAGCATATTTTTTTTTCCCCTGTCTCTAGGCTATAAATGGAAAAGGTAGAGGGTATGTGAGAGGAGGGGATCCATGAGTCAGGCTCTGAGAGGTGGTCTTGTAACTTGGGGGAGAATGTGCCAAGGTCCTGGTTGTGGAGTTAACTTGGTATTAGATTTGTAAAAGCATCTCAGAGCTTGATTCTTGCTGATCTTAAGGGAAATTGAGGGTTTAAATGTATCTTGACAATCTAGTTTTCAGCATCATGAATTCAAGTGGGGCTGGTTTTCCGTCGGAAGGAAGATCCATATAACAAAGTGCAGTTCCTATTTCCTCACTTAGTCTTAAGCTGAAGGAGAGGACAGGACCGTCGGTCCTTCTTGACCAGTGCTGTGTGTTTGGATTTCCAACGACTGTGAAATGGGAACAAGGCATTTGTAGTTTGATCATTCAGTTAACGAACTTCACAGCTGGCAAATACAGAAAGGAGGTGAGGTTCTGTAATACAGCATAGCTGTTGCTTTTATCTCAAGGCCAGCAAGTCTGGGACAGCAGAGGGAACCAGGCGAGAATTGAGACAGTATCAGCCCCTGCTGTCTTTTTTTTTTTTTTTTTGCCTCCCATCACACATTGCTTCAAAGCTAAATATCATGCATGAAGGAAGAAAACTTCCTTGGATGTGGGAACAATAGAAATTTAGGAAGTGTCAAAAGCTACCTTAAATGTTTTTGCTCTTAGGCAAACTTTTGTGCTTTATCCTAGGCAACAAAACTTTTTTTTTTTTAATTCTGCTTTCTGTGTTAGGGTGTAAATGGTGCCTAGGCATTCACCTATGGTGACTCTATTAGGATAAGACTTGAAAATGCAGACCTTCAGTGCATTGTAACATAAAACTCCTTTTCTTCTATAAAGTGATCTGAACAGCCAAAGTGATTCCTGAATAATTGGTGTAGTGGCAGTAACTTCAACAAAACTGCTTGTGAGCTACACAGATCCTAGGCCTTTGCTGTTAGGTATTGTGTGTAGCTGTCTAACGCTCTGACTTCTTCTTAACACAGTACCTGAAATTAAAGAATTTTGAGGAAGAAGTCAGAGCCCACCGAGACCTGGATGGGTTCTTGGCCAGAGCCAGCATCATCCTTGATGAAACAGCCACCTCCTTGGATGATGTTCTTCGAGAGATGCTGAAACACTTTGCTGAAGACCCTGAAAACATGGAGCCAAGCTGCAACTTTGAAAAAATCATGAGCACTTTATTCACGGATTCAGGGACCCCACGAGAAGGGAATGGTAATCAACTCTTGATTTGCTTTTGCCTGTGGGTTACTGTTAGTTGTCATCCTTTCCATTTGTGGTGTGTTGAACACTCACTGCTGCATGGTCCCCACACTTGCATGTTGCATTAGACACTGGGGGTTTATTTTTCCATGTTACCCAAGCTAAGGGGTCTCAGGTTTCTGGGATTTTTTTGGAGTCTTGCCCCCGTTCTATTAAGATGACACATAGTGGTGTTCTCTGTGGTGAAAAGTCTACAGCACTTGAGTGTCTTGTCTGAGGATAAGCGCACTTAATGGGTCCAAACAGACAAGTGTCTAGTGCTCTTCAGCAAAGAGGCACTTGCTGGTGTCCCTTCAGAAATGGCTACTTTGCCTTGTGATTCTCCTTCTGAATTCACACAGGCTGGGGAAGTTTGACTGCTTTGGATGAGTAATTGGTTGGGGAGTGCTGAGCCTTCATGTTGCTCCCAGCCCACTGGAAGGGATGAGAGGTGTTTTGTTTTCCTCCAGAAAATCAACTAGGGTAACTCTAGCCAATGTTGTTGGCTCACATGTCACCTTAAGTTATCAGCGAATGTCTTAGCAGTCTAAAACGCTACCTTTTAACCCAGGATGTAAAGAAGCTTAACTAAGCATTGTTTTTCTGTAGGCACCCATGATGTTTCAGAGTCAACAGGAATGAATATACAAACATGTACATCGCACCTCAAATGTAACTGTCACAGCCTGAGTGAATTTGTTTAACAGATATGTCAAGTCCTGAGCATGTAGTAAGCATGTTCATGCTTTGGTTACTTCTTCCTACCTGTCTTAGAGCTTCGCATATATAATCTCTTTAATTTAGGCTTTCTGCCTATAAAGAAAAATTAAGCAGTGCCATAAAATAATCTGAGAACTGTAATTAGGAAGAGGGGGAGAGAGGGCAGGGGAGTCAGAAGACAATGTCTCTTGCAGTCCTCTGTGTGTGTTGAATAATGCTAATCTAATAATCTAATATTGCAGTAGGTTGATGTTGGGAGGAGAAAACAGCTGCCTTTCCAAGCTGTAAATAGTTTAAGGACAGAATTCAAAAGCATCAGGACAAATGTTTCCATCTTTCTCTGTTGTCGCTCCCCCACCCTTGCATCAATCAACTGTGCAGATAACTAAGTATGCTTGGTCTTAGTACTCAACTTCCATTTGAAAGAAATTGTTATTTGCAGTTGCAAACCAAAGATGGACAGCCTGTAACACTTCTTCTCTTCTTTTCCTAGTTCACCTCTTATCAGATACAATTCAAGGGGTCACAGCGACAGTCACAGGGGTGCAGTATCAGCAGTCCTGGCTCTGTATCATGTAAGTACCTGGGTTAGACGAGCAGAATACCCTGGCTGCTCAAAAGTCATAACTCTTCCTGCTGCTGGGAGGAATAGCAGTTCAGAATGTGCCCTTGTAAATTGGGATGGTGGTGCCCTCTCCATCTTGCATCCTGGCCTGTGGGATCTCAGTCTCAGCACTGGGCTCCTCCTTTTTGCAAATGCTCAAGCAGCAGCCTGAGCAGAGATGACCACAGTCTCTATAGGGCATTAAGCTCTTGGATGCTATCGAAATCTGGTGTTAACAAGCTGAGAACACTTGAAAAAAATCTGAGCCAGAAAACGCTTATTACTGAGAAATGTTAATGAGGGGAACTTCTGAAAGGGACAAGAAACTGGTCCATGGACTATTTTGCCTGCCAAAGTCTGGGAGGTTGTACCAAAAGATTTCTTAGGTCCTTCGATGAAAACATCTAAACTTTGTAACTGAAAATTAAAGTCAGAAATTCCAACACTATTTATACACTGATTACTTTGTCTGACAATTAATTCAGATACTGATTAATTGTCAACACTGTTAACTGTCTTAAGGGTCTGCTCCAATGTTTAAGAACTCTGTCACCTGGGATTTGTGAGATGTGGTGGCTTCACCCCAGCTTCTGCTTCACCATAACTGAGTTTTGAAATTATTGTCCTGAAGTGTGTTGGGTGAGCCAAACTGTCCCTTCACAGAGGAAGGCCAGAACCTGAGTCACTGAACCAACCAAAGCAATGCGATTTGAGTTCTATCTGTTGCTTTATGCATATGCAGTCTCTAAGTCAAGTTGTCAAGAAATATATTAATTTCCAGAGAGATTACTCAGGTATGTTGGATAGGTGCCTAAATGCTCGGGTAGCGCATGCACGTGTTCTAGCCTTCACAGCCAGTTTTCCAGGACAACTGTCAGTAGTTTTCCTTCTACTAGCAGTTCTTCTCCTACTCTCTGCTTATGGCTGGAAAAAAGATGTAGAGTATTCTGCCTTGGAAATAGATGATTTGGAAGAAAAAAAAACAAACCACCAATCAAAAACCCACAAAGAGCCTCAAACAAAAAAAAAGCCAACAGACAACAAAAAACTCCACCCTTGTTTCTAATCTCTTACAAAAGAGAAAATAGTGGTAACTATTGTATATCAGGGCATTGTTCTGTGAAAGGAGTTAACGGGATAATGTCTGTGCTGCATGTGCTACTGTCAGCTCTACTCTTATGCCTGGCGTGCACAGAGAAGCTTTCACAAAGAAGGTGATGAGTTTATACAGTAAAATGGTCTTTCTGTACTGCTCAACCAAGAGGGCTTTCAAGCAGTTTTCTCCCCTTTGGATGCCATAGGTAGGATAGCAGCAATAAGAATATGTACATCCTAATCTAGGAAAGATAGAGGGTGGAAGTTTCTACTGTGGCGTGTGACATGGCTCTATGGAGGGCTTTGGAGAGTGTTGATTTAATAACAAAGCATTTCTAGAGGTAATGATACAAATGCTGTGATTATATACATGAAGCTGAAAAGGGTAGGTTCAGCCTTTCTGTAAAAAGTGTGCCAAAGCTTTAAATGCATCCACGTGAGTAATACTAGCTTCCATGACAAGACTTGATTTGAAAAACAAGCTTACAGCCTGAAGGTGTCTTGTGCAAAACTTTCCTTATTTCTTCCTTTTGTTACTCTAAAGAGGGTGAAGAAAGTGGTGGGGCAGCAGTGATGAGTTATTAACTATAATTATCTAATTATTGCACTGTATTTCTGCTGTAGCTATTGTGCAACAGATTGTGAACCATATTTTTAGATCTTAGATTTTTCTTGAAGTCAGATTGCAAAACAGCTTCAAAAACTCTGAAGTAAAAGGAAATTGTTGATGAAAAATTTCTCCACGAGTGGGAAGAACCTTTAAGATATCTGCTGTTCTTTATCCTTGCATTTAGTCTATATTCTTTGCTAAATTTTAAATTAGCACTATTGGTTTTTTTGTGCACCCTAACCAACTAGTGGGTGAAATAGGCTTGCGTATCATGATAGGATTACATTAATAAGGAAGGGCAGCTCAGAGATATGCTTTTGGTAGTGCCGCTTCTGCACTGATGTTGAGTGGATGTATTAAAGCTGAAATTAGCTTAGAGTCAGAAAGAAAAAAAACTTGTGTAGGATTTTCACTGACTTGTGCAGAGCCTGGCTGCAGAAGAGCGTTCCTAATGGACACAAATTTGGTTTCCTCTCCTGTGCTGGAAAGTGTGCTGCTTTTTCTTATCTAACTTACCCTCAGTGAGAAGTGTTGTGGGAAAAACCTAGGGTGAAATAGCCATTCTGCTTCTGCTGGAATCGGTGCTTTCCTGACAGTTTCAGGTCTATTGAACTGCCAGCAAAGTCAGATGTATCATATGGATCTGGGCTATAGCCACATGACAGAGTAAACTGTTAGGGAGTTGAAGATCTCAAAGTTTGAATGTTCCACTGAAGTCCGGGAAAACAACTGGCTTCTGTTTCACAATAGGCTTTAAGGCTTTTTCTTTTTTTAGTTGTCAAGAATGACCAAAACCTGGTCTTGCTGAAGCTATACCAGGGTGTGTAAGCTTATGGAAACCTTAAGACTCCTTCTGTGAAATTCTACATAACAGAGTAGCACAGTACTTCATACCCCACTAACAAGCAACCTTCAGCTCTAGAGGAATGAAGGTTGCTAGGTATTTGTGTATGTGGTGGTTTTCTAACTAGAAAGCAAATCTTCAGAGTTGCATATTAGCTTCCTCAATTGAGGGCATGATCTCATACCTTAGAAACCATGGACACAACTCTTTCTTTCTCCTATTCATAGCATTTGCTAGAACAGCAAGACACAAACTGGTATGGAGATCTCTTGCAGCTTCACTGTGAAGCTGCTGGTTGACTTTTATTCGAGAACTTGGGATGTGGAGCCAGGAGATGAATATAATTACTTTCTTCCAAAGCTGAATCCTTAGAAAACATTAAAGCAAGCTGCTTCATAGTTGGGATTGAGTAGTTGAAGAGCCATTTCCTTTGGCTGCATTAATAAGGCACATGGATTGGTGAAGGATTTGTTTTCAGGGCACTCAACTGACTTGCTGAAGCTGTTTTAACAGGCAAAGTAGAGGAAACCAACCTCTCTGCAAGCAATGAATGGTTTAGTGGTTTGTGTGCTCTGTGTTGCTATAAAGTTGCTTATTCTGATAAAGTGTGTATTTGCAATGATTCCTGTGGAGGAGTTTAACTCAGGAAAAACCCAGGTAGCTTTTCAAAAATTAGTATATTGTGAGGTTATTTTGGATATCATGCAAGACTGCTGTTCAAATACAGTAAAGCTTGAGTAGCAACTTCTCAGATTTAATGTATAACTGGTGGTTGTGTGAAACATGTTACTAATGGATCTCTCAACAAAAGTAATGCAAAGCCTATTTTATGTGTTTAAGGATTTGTCTAGATCTAGAGGCTTGTGAGTCTGTAGAAAAGCCATGTTGCTTCTGATTTGGCTGTTGAATAGATCTCAAATAGAGATGTTTTGGTTACTGTGTATTCCTCAGAGTAGTGCCCCTTCTTTCAAAGAGCAAAATGGGATGCTATGGGAAAATAAACAGTTCAACTGTTTAAAACAAATATTATCCTTTAGCGGAATTATTACAAGATTTGGAATCTTGTAAACAAGAGGCTCTTCTCCAAAACTTACAACCATCATCTCTCAAGAGTTCTTTGGGTTCAAAGAACTGATTGATTTTTCTTTTAAGTGCTCGTTGCCACCCTTGTGTGGCTGTCCCAGGTTATGCTGGAGTGCTGAAGCTCTTGCAGTTGCTGTGTTATGAAAAGGGAGTTCTTAAATGCAAATCTTTCATTAGGAATTTGGGTCCTGCAGGAGATCTGTTGAAGAGAAGGATGACTCGTTGCAGTGCCTGCAGTGTGTGTACAGGGAGAAGGAGGTGTCATCTTACGCATTGACCTGTAGGAAATGCTTTTCACTAGGGAGACTAACTGCTAGAGAGGATGGGTCTTTCTGGATTCCAGCAAAGTGCATTTACCAGTCCAAAACAATATTCAGCTTGGAACGACTTTGTTGCCAAAACAACCCTGTGCCAAGCTACGGGTGAGCTGGCTTGCTGGTCACGGCTTCATTTCTCACTTGCAAATTCTGGTTTCTGAAAGCTTGTGCCTGGAGCTGCTCAGTGGAGGAAGATTTATTTGCAGTGGATGAGAACAAGAAGTGTCATTGTTATTCTGCATTGGGACAGGAAAAGGCTGGCTAGCTGATTACCTCTGCTGGGCACTTTTTCTTACTGCAGGGGATAATTTGTTTCTGAATTAACTTCCTTTCTTGCCCTATTTAAAGAGGGTTTCTGTTTCTCTTGGGTCTCCATAGTTTGACCCTTTTTATGATTTGTTTGGAAATGTGTTATTACTCTGATAACATCTTGGGCGTGGGGCAGACCTGCGGCGTGTGTGACTTGGTGTATCAGTGATTTTGGTGGAGCATTGCCAGTTCTCACCATCAGAGTGCCACACTCAATGCCGCTAGATACACAGCCTGGAAAGAGGAGGAGGACAGCGAAGCAGGAATGCGTGCTATAATTTAAATGCCCTTTTTATGAGCTCAATTATTGAAGGATCAAGATAAAACTGCTGAGAACACAACCTGGCATCTCATTATATCATAGACCGCGTTTCTCTGTGTGACTAATACTTCGTGAAAATAGATTTTTCAGCTTGTTGGCCAAACCAAAGGAGAATGAAATTTAGCTAAACCTAAACCAAAAGGGAACTTGGAGGCTTTGGCCAAACCAGACTTGATTTAGAGTCAGCTGAAAATGTCTTGCTAGTTCTTGGGTTTTTTGGGGCTTTGGCTATTTACCCTTCAGAATTTTTTTTCTTAGTGGGAATTTACTTAAGTGCTACTTTAAAAAAAAAAAAAGTCACTTCGTTTTAAAAGTGGTTCTCCTCTTGGCCTGAACTATGCCAAGTTTTACCTGAAGCCTTGTGTAACTTGGGCTTTGTTCATGTGAACCAAAACTTTTTTTTTTGTCCTTTACAAATATTTGCACAAGTCTAGTAGGGACTAAAGTTCTGGTTTGTTTTATGTTTGTATCTGGATTCTGAAATTAGAGCAAAAGTGGGAGCTCTGAGTGCTACACCAGGGAGTAAGACTTGAGTCAGCTAAATAATGGCCTAAATTTTAAGAAGTTTGAGACCCTGCATGATGCATGGGCAGAAGTGACTTGGCTGTTTGCTGTAAGTACTGAGACACCAGCTGTTTTTCCCAAACAAATGGATATAACAGAGCAAGACCAGGCTCAGTGCAGATGAGGCTGCATTCTGCACAAAGGCACTGTTTCTCCCCTCCATGCAGCAATGCTCGGGTGCATCAGACCTTCTTTGTGACACAACGTTTAAATCTGGTTTTATTCTAGTTTACCCTCACTAAACCAACTCAGCCTGATTTATAAAGGTGGTATTGACTTAAGACAATGTATGGACACAATTTAAACTAGGTTGGAAAGTCTCCAGTGATCCATGCTCAGTTTTAATGGTGTGTTACTGGGATTCAGATCTGTGTGTCAGTATCAATAGAGCTCTTCACAGAAGAGTAGGAAGAAGTTGTCTCATAGGTGCAAGAAGCCTCAAACTGTAGCACTGTGGATAAAACTATTTTCAGATAAAAATGGCTAATGATGACAGTGGCTTTCTTGGTGTCTTGTGAATATGCTCAGTGTTGTTAAATCTTCCAGTACTGCCTAATTGCTCCAAGATCCTCTTGTTGCATACTTTCCCAGTCCCTCAATGTAAAGAAACAGTGGACTCCTGATTTAGAGAAACACAAGGTTCTATATGTGAAAGTGATTCAGTGACAAAGAGCAGGTTTCTAAAGATTCAAATTTTCCTGTCCATACCCAAGAAGCTCTTGAGCTAAGTAATAATGTAGCCCTGTGGGCTGGCACTGCTGGCAGGACTATCATCTCTGGAAAGCACAGGCTTAGAGACAAGTTACTGGAGCTGAAACGTAACCCTGTCACTTCAGAGAGAAAGCTAGCTACAGAAGAATTCATATGGCTTGCCTAATTATTGCACTATATAATAGGCTTTTTCCCAAATAACTTGCTATATTGCAGCATGACTTATATTGTAGCTAGGGAGCATGTTGGCCTTTCTGCCTCGGGTAGGAGCAAGCTGAAATTCTGGGGGTTTTGTGAGTTTTAGTTCTTGGATTTACTCAAATGGGTTGGGAGCAGGCAAGCAGGTACTGCTGCTTAGCAGTGCTGAGAGGTAGCTGGTAACTTGTACCTCCACAACATGTATAAACTTATGCTCATGTGCATGCCTTACTATCCTGCCCCACTTCAGCCTCTGAGGCGCGTGCTGGTGCAATCAGCCCTTGCCCTGTAGTAAGTTTTCTCTGGCCATGCTTTGCACTTCAGTAGTTTCTTGCTAGGTCAGGTGCTGCTGTGGTAGGAAAGGGATGATGTCTGGAAAGTGTTAGTACAGCTCGGTGACCAATAGGTATCCAATACCTGCTTCTGGCCATCTCTGCAGTAGAAATGGTGTTCCAAATGCCCAGAAAAGCCCTCCTTTCAATTGTTCGGTGAGTTCAACAGCTAAGGTATGAAAATGCTGAGAACAGAGCACAAAATAAGGGTCATTTTTGCTAATGGTGCATTGACTGTTTACTGTTGTTGACCAGTTCAGGAGGATGAAGGTGAGAGAACTGAAGGTATTGGACCATTTGAGGGTTCTCTTGTTAGTAAAAAGCCTGGAGTTCATCTGTCTTCCCCACTGGCTTGTTGAACTGTAACACAAGGAAGCTTGTATGCTATCTAGCCATAGCAGGATTGCTACAGAGAGCTTTGATTTGCTTGTGAAAACCAGTGTTGTCTGTGCTCGTTTGATCCCATGGGATGGAAGAACAAGGATTGTTGCAGATCCAAACTATGGGTTTAGTTGAGAAGATAGCTTGTGCTCTTTTCAATTACGTTAGAAGAAGTTTATTCCTAACCTTAGGACCTGCCTTGATCTTTCTCCCTTCTGAAGCTGATTCAAGGAGACAAAGGACAAGGGGTTGTGGTGGAAGGGAGTTAGGAAATAAATGAAATACTGTCATCTTGCTCATGACCTATATTGTTCTAATTAAGCTGTTTGGTTGCTCTCAGACAAGTGCCTTTGTCAGATTAATTTGCGTAAGTAGACTGCTTTCAATCTGTGATCAGGAAGTCAAACTCAATAAGAAAATACTTGGTGGTGTGACTCTTGTATGCAAGTTATTAAGAACTTCATAGAAAATGTATTGTGATCCCAACTAGTACATTTCCAGCCAAAAATCTTCAGGAGCCATTACTGAAATGACCTTCAGGGTGCATGGGTGTGGGAATTCAGTTAATGGAAAGAGATGGGCTAGGATTATGGAAGAGAAGTTAAAGGAGAGATGAATCCTCCCATCATAGAGGACTGTGATAGGCCCTTGCTAGATTAATAAAAGGGGGAGCAAGCAGTCTAAGTGACTTTGAGCCAGAAAGAGAGCAAAAAAACCCAACTCTGAGATAGGAAAACACTCTTCTATACCTCTTTCAGTGTCAATAGGCAAAAGCTGCGTACATATCTCACCTGCTTTTCAGAAGAGTTGAGAAGTAGCAGGTGCCTTTAATGGGAACAGGAAAGCTGCAGCCCAGGCTGGTGTCAGCTGCCTTCTGCCACAGCACCGAGCCACTTTGCTGCTTTTTCAGAGTTTCACAGCAGGAAAAATGGTGGCAACCCAGATCATAGCTCTGTTTAAATATCCAAGGACAAAGACAGACCTGGTCTCTTATGGCCTCCAAAGATGATATGTGTGTTTACTTCAAACAACTTGTGGCTAGTCATTGTTACAGGAGTCAAACAGCCATTGCATGCTGAGCGGGGCTGGCTGGATTGCAGCCAAGGCTTTCCCTCAGACCAGTAATCCTGCCTGCTACAGCTTCTGTAGGTCTTGAGCAAGAAGGTCAGCTAGGTTTCTGTAACACACCTATACCAGTAAGAGGAAGAATAACAGCTGAGAGCAAGCAGGGAAAGCCATTCAGAGAGAGAGAGATCTGCCCAGGGCAAAAGTGGAAATATGTTGGTTTGGCACCTGCCCTTAATGTTTCCAAAAGCACTTTAGGAGATCAGGTGAAATAAAGTGCAAACTGCTTTCCAGTAATGTAGGTCTTGGGTTTATTTTCTAAGAGGGCCTTTTTTGTAGAAGCTTCTGTAGCACTGCAAGTACTAGGTATGTTGCACTCTCTATCTTTTGGTTTCTTGGCTATTAAAAAGCAGATGAGGGAAGAGGGAGAATACACCTTGAAATCTTGAAAGTTATTTCCGATGAAACCACAGATGTCAAATTCTACAAAAGAGTTAGAATTGGGCTAACAGCAACTTAAAGTCACCGTTTAAGACTTCAAAAAGGGACCCTTTCACAACCAACAAGGTTTTGCATGTCTCGAAGTTGAAATGTGTGCTTATAAACCATGCACACTAGGAGACATCATGTCATGTGTCGTAGTGCCATGTATAACAATGCCATCTTCCTTGACAGTTGCACTATAAAGTCCCTTCAGCGACGTCACGTTTGCATCAGCCGCCTGGAGAGGCCTCAGAATTGGGGTGAAAACTCCTGTGAAGTGAGATTTGTGATATTAGTTCTGGCTCCTCCTAAAATGGTAAGTATTGCACTCTCATTTGCTGTGGTACTTCAGAGGATTCTACCAAGACTGCTTTTCTTTGTTCTCCTTCTAGGGTTAATGACAACATATTGTTTGTAAAGCACAAGGGAATGTGAAAAGGCCTGAGATCTTCCCAGAAGTTGTTGTGATGGTTTATTCTAACAGTGCACGTAAGGGGTAGATTAGTCAGCTGCGTCCTCATCTCATACTGGAGAATGGCCTCTAGCCTGACTGAGAGGAGAACGCTGTAGATCAAGTGTGTCTGTCGTTCCCATACACATTTTGCTAGAGCTACAGCCATAATGTAATACTCCATAGATTTCCGTCCCTCCAGCTCTACCAGTTTAGCTACTATTTTTAGAGGTAAGAGTGCTGTTCCTGGTGAACACAAGCCTTGCTTGTGAAGGGCTCTTGCAGGACTACAGCTGGTGCCCCACTGCAGAGTTCTCTGTTGCTTCCCAGCAAACTCATTTGGTGGGACCAGCAGTTACACTGCAGATGTGATTGCAGCAGTTATAGATGGACTAATGTAACCAAGAGTAAAATGTAGTTTTGTGAGCTCTATTGCAGTATGGGCAAGACTATTTGGGACCTGAGGTGTTTGTAGGATGGGACCTGGGGTGCTTGTAACCTGTGCTGAGGTCCTTTGGGATGTGTTTTCATAGCTTTTGGCACTCAGCAGCAAGTTTAAAACTTGTTCAAGTGTACTTACTGGTTCTTTGGTGTAGGCAAGGCCGACAAATGACATAGTAGTACACATTTACTGTAATATCATGGAGGGCATCAAGGTCAATTGGGGATCACCATCCTGTCTTCCTAGAAAGCTCTGGCTTTGTCAAGATGGTGTGTTCTTCTAGCTAATGGTTGAACGGTTCAAAGCTCAAGACCTTTTCACACTTAAACTGGCTGTTTACACCTTGGGGCTACTAGGTCTGTGCTTCTGGTGCTGGAGCGGTTGGGGACCTTGTCTGAAACAGGACATATCCTGATCCAATTTCCTCTTCTTCAATGCTATCTGTGTGACCTTGGGACCTTCTAGTCTGGTCTGTCTCCTCCCTCCCCTCCATCACCACCACCCTTGTTTAAATAGAAATACTGGTGTTTCCTTATTTCCCAGGATTTCTGGCAGATCTTTCCCAGCTGAGCAGTTCAATGCTTTTGGCATAGATCTCAAACCCAACAGGCTGAAAACATATTGAAGTGTCTTATGAAACGTGGCAGGCAAACAACTGAACCTGCACGCAATTGCATTGATCTCTTTCATGTATGGCTGTTTGCTTATCTCGTCAGCTACGTGCAAAGCGCCCAGCGAACAGCTCTGCATCCGCTTGTATCCTGAAAGTTTGCAATTCCAATGGGCAGCATCAAATTAAGGAAAGGGAGTGGAGGCCAAGCAGAGCTGCAGTTGCCAATATGCTTTTTATTTTAAATGAGTTTATCTAGCCAGCTCTACGCATTTCTGGTACAGCAGTTAAAATAATTAACCTGCTGACAGTAACAGATTAAATGAGCTTTGCTGGGGAGGGGAAACCCAGAAAGCAGGCATCTGTTGTGCAGAGGAATCTAGTTCCTTGGCCTTCTCTAATATGGAGGATGGAAAAAACTTGTTTTCTTGCTAATGTCTGTGCTCTTCCTCCAAACCATTCACATCTGTCTGGGAAAGCAAAGAAAGGGAGCAGCGTTGGGTAGCTTGAAGTAAGCCCTTGCAGCACCCAGCCCAAGGACCACTGCTTCTTAGCGGTGAAAGGAGGAGCCTCCCCTATGATGACAAATCCAGGCTGGTTCCATCTGAAAGGACCAAGTTTACAAATTGTAAAAGCAACTCCCAGAGCAGGTTATCTTCACTTAAATCCAAATTCTTTCCTAGAAACTTGAACATGTCCTAGCAAGCATGTCTGAAGGGACATTCCCTGTGATAGAGGGTGATGGAGGGGAGGAGGCAGGGCAGTGTGAGTGATGGAGCAAATACAGTGTTAGTGATGCTTTTGGGCCTAGCATGGTGCCACCCACGTGTCCATGCCTCTTCATGAAGCAGCTCTGAATTATTTTGTTCGTGAAGAAATTTTTCATATGCTTTGTTATGAATCATGAAAACTAATTCAGATCAATCACATATGCTTGCTACTACTTCACAGTAATGTGAGCAGCTTGGAGGCTGTCCAAAGGAGGGTGGTTGTTTGGGTGTCTCTAGCAGTTGCTGCATGATGAGTGCTGAGTGTAGCTAGGGCTGGGTGGTTAAAACTTTGCATCAAAAGGAGCTCTTAATGAGCCATTACTCTGCATAACTTTGCTTTAGCAAGTATCTTATCTGTCCTGACCAAAGTGATACAAGCAGTTGAGAAGATCAGGGTTTGCAGAGCTTGGACTTGGTGGGTTTGTGCAGGGATGGGGAGCTCAATCTACTTTACTGTTCCCTTTGTATTTAATATCCAAGGTGCTTAGAGCAATAGGAAAGCGAGCTTGGATACTGTTGAAGCTGGATAATAAAGATAATGACTGTGGTTCACAGAAATGTTAAAGGCTGCAAATAGGCACTTGTTCCTTTTTCATGTTTGTGAGTCTTCTGTCCCTTCCAGGTATTTGGTGAAGATAGACAGTGCTGATTTTGTGTGTGCTCAGCTGCTTCTTTCCTATGCTTTCCTCCTTGCCAGTAGTTACTTTATTCGAGAGCTCTAAATCTTCTCTTGTGCTGCCAGAGTTACCCCAGAGAGGCCATCCAAATTGAGTTTTAATGCCCAGAAAATAGGAAGCTGATGAAGCAAATGTGCACAATAATCTCAGTATTCCGGAAAAGACATCAGGGCATTTCTACCTGCAGCAACCTTGACTATAGTGTTTTTCCACCTCAGCAGCAGTATTGCTGAGATACTGTAGGGTAGCAAAGACTCTTATTTGTTTAGTTTTAGCAGCCTTGAAGGGAGACTGGAGATAAAATACGTGCTCAGCATGATTCAGCTTTGGCTCAAGTCCTGGGAAATTGATCAAGTAAGACTGATCTGTGCTTCTCGTCAGGGCCTGTTGATGCCTTCACGGGATCCTGCTGTGGTTGGGGTGTTCGTCTGCAGCAGCTTCCACATGTGCCTTTCTCCGCTGGGGTCTTGGAAGCCAGGCAGCTTGCTCTTCAGATGGTGTCCAATGGGGCAAATCAGTGGGCTTACCTTTTGGAAGTGAAAGGAAATAGTTTTACAAGGCTTTTTTTTCTGTCTCTTTTTTCTGCTCAGAAAAGTACCAAAACAGCCACAGAAGTGGGCAGGACCTTTGCCACGATGTTTTCAGATATAACCTTTCGACAGAAACTCTTAGAAACCAAAACTGAAGAGGAGTTCAAGGAAGCCTTAGTTCACCAACGCCACTTGTTGACAGTGGTGAATCAGAGACCTTCGGCAGTGAGTGATGGGCACAAGTCGCACGGTCATAAGCCACTCAAGGTAAGGCTGGCCAAAATCTCCTGTCATGCTCCTGCTTCCGTGGAGTCCAAATGCATAATTTCAAGGATTTAGTTAAGGGACGAAGTGTTTGTGCTGCTTGCATCTGTTGGGCTCTCCTAGCGAGCTCTCAGTACTGAGGTTTCTACAAATGGCTCTATGTGTATGTCCACCTTCCTTAGCTCTTACTGTAAATCTAAAAAAAAAAAACAAAACCCAAACCACTACTTCAAAGAGGCAGGTGCTGAAGGGATGCAGAGCAGTAGGGGGTTGAAATGGTTACAGGAGTTTGATTCCAGATGCTTAGTCAAGGGTGGGATTAATGGATCATTTTGCATTGTCAGTCCAGGGTACTTAATCCTTACAATCATAAGTCTCTGAAGAAGTTGCTGCTTGTATTTCCTGCAGCCAAAAGACTTCTTGGCCATCCCTGCATGGTAATTTCACTTAAAAGTTGCCTGTCAGTAGTTGGCCTGACTTCTCACTGTTTGATCTGTAGCTCTGTAAAATGTTAGTTGCTTTGTACTCTAAAGTTCGAGGGAAATGCTGTAATTCAGCTTTCTTTTCTGGAATTTCCTGTGTATTGGTCATTGCTTTGCTCTTCCGTTCAGAAACTCATTCTTTAATCAGACAGCGTACCTGAAAAACAAACTCTGTCATCTCCAGCTTGCTGCTCCTGTCCCTGAATTACAAACAACCTTAAAGCTTTGGGTTGCATACATTGCAGAAGCTGGTGAACTTATCACTTTTTTCTTTTCCCTGGAATAGACTTAGAGTTTTGATCTGCACATCTGGAAATGAGCAAAGCTCCAGTTTTTCCTGCAGAATCCCCTTGCTTATAGGTAGTGCTTTGAACTTTGCTAGGCCCCATACCTGCTCTTAAGTTTGCAGAGCAAGCCCTGAAACCCTCTTCAAACCTAGGCCATTCAGAATGGTGATATTTGGAGTACTTGCAGTAATGTAAGTTAGGTAAAGTATGTTTAACCCTTTGCACTTGATTTTGAAGGGGGTTTTGGTAGAGAAGTTGAAATGTCTGATGGCCTTCTGCAAAACTAACCCTTTTTAAATGTCTGTAGAGGATTTTCTGCTCTGCGGTTTGGTGAGCAGGAGGGCTGAATACAACACTGAGCTTGTAGGTGTTTGCCCTGAGAAGTGGTGGTTCGTACTTGCCCTGCTGGGCAAGCAGTCTTGGCCAGGCAGATTTTTGATGGCTCTGAGCCAGTGCTGTAGATAGTGACATTTGTTTCTCTAGTGCTTGCTCTTGGCATTGACCATTCTTGGTCTGGATTTGGTAAATGGTTGTTTTTAAAATGTCTTATCCTTCAGCACTCAGGAGACACAGCCTGTGTAGTAGTAACTCTGCTTTCTTGTGTCTCTTGGAAGAAACTGTCCCTCACCCCTGCCTTGCCAACATAGACCTTGAGAACTGGGATGGAGATTTCTTTTCCTGGCAAGCAAAGATTTGCCTGGAGAAGTGAGGTTGATTTGAGAGCGTAGCCTGCATTCCTCAGTTCCTGAGAGCCATCTCTAGCAGCATCTTTTCCCCCTCTGCCTACCCTGTGCAATAGCCTTCTAGAAAGGAAGTATTTAATACAAGCACAAATTCGTATGAGACCAGGGGTGTAATTTCAACCCGTGAACCACCCCCAGTGAAATAAATACCCTAATCCAGAGCCACTGTACTATTACAAGTGAACCCTCAGAAAGGGCCAGGAGGGTACAGTCTCTTGGTAGCTTAAAAATATGCCTCCTGCCTCCCTTCTTCCCTTGGTTCTGCCGTGATGGGAGAGAAATGGGCCACAAATGCTCTGTGCATGAGTGGAATTTTTGCAAGTGCTTGTTTTTACTTCTGCTAAAATACTGAACATGACAGTTGCATACCATGCTGTGCCTACAGCACAGTCAGTTTGCTTTGGCTCATCTTGGAGGATTATTTAGGCAGGGCTACATACTCAGTCATAATTAAGTCAGCTTGAAATCCTCTTGTTTACTGAGGCATCTAATTGTGATTTTGGTCATGGAGGAGCCCCTAACAATTGTGATGCTTTCTGGCTATGATTTTTGTGTCTGTTTGATACCTGTGTGGATTTGCTGAGAGGGTTGGGCTATGTTGGCTCAGCAGGAGGGAGGATAGTGAGTGTCTCTAGTCTGTGTAAAATAGTCATGCAGCCCCCTCAGTACTTTATAGGGAGGACTGAGAAAGGGTTGGTGTTGTTGAAGCAGGTATCTTCTGTTTGGCTGTGTAACTCATCGTACTGATTTAGCCTCTAACCCAAACAATGGTTGTTTACGGCAAGAGACTTGGAGGGATTTGTAAAATGGAAAGTGGAAAATTTACAAACTATGCTCCTTTTTGCTGCTCTTTCCCCCTTTGTGTATTAGGAGCAACACAGGCAAAGCACTGGAAGGACTTGCAGAAAAGAATAGGAGACTAAAGGAGGATTTGGTGCTGGGGTCCTTGAGCTGTGGTTCCTGAAAGCTAATAGCCTGGAGGCTGGTGGGGGATGTAGCTTTGGGAAAGAAAGGCTTTCTGAATAAGGCTGCCTAGTACCAAGGATCTTGAATCAAAAAGACGACAGGCTGTAAGAGAGGTGTCACCATGAGTGGAAGTGAAAAGCCAATAGGTCAGTCAAAGTTGACCCACTGAAGGAGAACAAAGCGGGGAGTGGCAGTCCCAACACTGGAGCATATGAGGAAGCAAATCAAAAAGGGCAAGAATGAAGTGTCAGCATTGTCTTTCCTAAGTTTTTTGGAAACCTCCTGAGGTGCCAGCTCAGAAGATGGCAGGAGGCAAAAGCCAGACTATTGAAGCATATCTGGAGTAGAGTTTGACAATGAAGATGCCTGGTGGATAGGTGGGGGGAATAAAAGTAAAACCAAAAAGGGCAGTAACTTAAGAGGTCTGTAAACTTGGTCCTTTTTCTCCTCAATGTAACCAAGTTGAGTATGAGGTTAGTAGGCAGAGAGGAAATTAGAAGTGAGATGAGCCATACAGAAGAAACGGCTTTCCCCATACTTAGCCACTTGCAAGATATAGCTTGACATCCCCATGCCCCACCTCGGCTAAACTTGCAGATGTGCAAGAAATAAATGCATGAAAGAATCAGGGGGTTTGGATGTAACCCATTGCCTCCCCTTCTCTCAAATTTTGCATCAACATGCCTTGTGTGACAAGAACTTAGGCAGTGCTTTTCTCTTCTGCACACTCACTGCTGCCTACAAAAACAGTGTGCATGAGTGCCCCTTCCCTCCCTGGGCCAGCAGCAAGTGTGTGGCTTCTTCCCTGGAAGATGAGGTGCCCCAAGCATCATTTTCCCTGTTCTCACTGCAGCAAGACGAGTAAACATATTAGTCATTAAAGCTATTGTGATTCTCTCTGACTCGTGCCTTCAGGAATGTCTTTCTGGGGGGGAATTAAATTGCTTTTCAAGTGCATATGGCTTTGATGTCCAAATATGCCTCCAAATATGGTTTAAGCTCATAGCTTTTTCAGAAATGTTTGAAATGCGAATGTTATGCTGGTGTCTGCTGTCTTGTCATCCTGATTGTTCAGGTTAGAGTTAAAACTGTCATAAAGTAATACAGGTGTATTGGCAAAATGGAATGGAATTGACTTAAGTAGCTGAAATATAAGATGTCATAGTCACTGATAAAGGAGCTGGTCCTCTGAGGTATCTTTTGCACCCCAAACCCTCGTGTTTGCCGTGCTCAATGTATTCTTTCTGAAGGGGAGATTTTCTTGTTGTGTTTTACTTATGGCTCTGATCTTCCAGGTACTGCAAAGCAGGTGAGCTTGATGAGAAAAAGCAAAGTTGTATGTAGTCTGTTAAATGAGCACTGTAGTGTCAAGTCCTTTCTAAAGAAGGAGATTTTTATCAGTTTCCACATAAACCAGGCAAAGGAAGATGTCCATGCTGTTTTGAGATGATCTGTTGGTGTAAATTTTCGATCTGTGATTTTCCTCCTTCTACACTCCCTAGCAGATGTTCTAAGTCTTCTGTGTCTAATTCTGCAACAAACATATGAAATTTTTTATATGAGACAGTTAGGGTAATTAGCACTGTATAAAGGTGCATTTGATGTTCAGAGTAGTATGTCTACTCTGAGTTGAGGATAATAGGAAAAAATTTGACAGGTGTCTCATTTGCAAGTGTTGCCTACTCTGATGCTTTCCATGTGCTTTATGCAAGGATGTAGTTGTGAGAATTGGGAGGGTGTAAGTCAATAGCAGCTGTCACAATTTCTGAAAAGCTCCTTATTCCTTGTGGTGAGCATCAGATTGTATAAACAACCATTCTGCACCTTGCAGGCCCCCAAACCAGAAATAAAAGGGAATGTATTAAGTTTTTGGAACCCTTTCACAATAATTCTACTGTCTTTTAATGGGCAGAAATTATGGCTTGCTTATGTGAATTTATTCAAGCTTGTTCCCTTCTGGTGGTGTCTGAGGTATAGACAGTCTTAGTTCCCTTACTACATCTGCTTGAGGTTTCTGTTTCCCATGACAATGCCGAGGAAAGGGAGTACTTGCTAGGGATCCCCCTTCAGAGGCTTCAGGTCAATTTGGGGGAAAGAGTTCTGTGGTGGCATCTAAAGAAAAAAAGAAGTTGGCTAGAGGGATGGGAAAAGCATCTCTGACCTGATGTTTCACCCCAGAGTACTCAAGGTCTAATCCTGCTGTTGGCCAGGGTGTTTTCAGCAGGTCATGCTGTGCATCAGCTCTCTCACCTGCAAAGCAGGGACACAGATATGAATGGAAGGGGGGGAAGGGAAGGAAGGGAGGAAGACAGGGTGGTCTAGGGGATTTTCTCTTTTACAATGCTTTTGAGGATATAAGTTGAAGTGTGAAGAGTTTATTTTTATTATCATTACAAAATCTGATTTGAATGCCCTATTCAAAATGACCAGTTTTTCTCCTATCAGTATTGAATAAGGAGGTTAATCTCTTTAACAATGCATGAGCCTTTAAACTGACACAGCACTTCCTTCCTTTCTTTAGTTGCATGAGTTTCTCAATGTTGGCAAGGGGATTTCTGATGACATTGCACGAAGATTTCCAGTGTACGCTTTGGACTTCACTGACGGTATGTTGGCCAGTGTTTATGAAAGCATTGGCCTGATTTTGAATTTTTGTGATGCGATGTCCTGTTTATAGTGTGCATTGAATGTGTTCTTTGATATGTGTAATAGCTCTCTTTTTTTCTTATTTGAATATTTTGACAAAAGCCTGTGAATAGGCAGCGTGGCACACTACACATGAGAATCTTGCAGTGTTCCTTTAATAAAGATGCTAGCTGTATGTAGATGAGGATTTTAACTTCTATTAAGCATTGAGGTGATTAAATGGATTGATTGTTGTTGTGTGTAGACACAGATCAACTCATAGCAACCTAATTAGTCAGCACTGGCCTAATAGGTCCTTTCTGCTGTCTTTGCAAGCCAGCATCAATAGCAATTATGGTGATACTCTGGGAGTTGAGAATGCTTAAACAAAACTTGAGCTGCAGTAACTTCAGCTCAATGCTATTAAAAACAGGATATGGCTTGTCTGCTGTAGCCAGATCACAAGAGCAGCAATACAGTGTTTATGTTGAACCTCAGGTTTTGGGCTTTATATAGCTCCCAAAATGGCCTTGTTGGTTTTAGGAGTCACTTTCTCCCTTTTCACTTTTAAACTTTCAGAGATTCTTAAAGGCTGTGAAAAGTCTTCAGGGCAAACCATGATTACAGAGCCTCAGCCTGACATCAAAACGTGTTCAGGTTCTTAAAGCTTATTGGTGAGTTGGTTAATATATTCAAGTATCAAACTCAGAAAGTTTGCATAAAATGAAGATGTAGAGTCTAGGCAGGGAGAATCTCAGGGCTCTGAGACACTTCCCTGCTGCTAAATCCTCCTTTGCTCAAGCCAAGGTGTCCCAGCCTTCCCCACTGCACCTCTGCTGAGGCCATCTCCCTTGGAGTTGGCATAAGAAAATAAGCTGCATACCAGAGCCTTGTTTTGCAGACAGGTATTCTAGTGCAAAGCCACCTTCCACAGCAGCTTAAGCTGGAGAGCAGACATGAGCAGGGTATGGATGTGAGTTCTCCACTACATTTCAACAAGGATGGTCGCCACCAGCAGAGGAACAGAGCAATTGGCTGTTGGCTGTTTGGCTGAAGGAGATGCCGTGTGTCTGGGGCAGTTGCCAAGTAGTTGTTTCCCACAAATATCCAGCTTTGACTAGGAATGTTTCATCCACCACGATGCATTTTGCAGCTAGTGGTATCCACTCTGCTGAGAAGAATAAAATGGGATGCTGGCTTAGCACAGTGCTTGCGTGCTGGGTGCTTTCTCCAGGTGCTTTGTAACTGCTGGGAAGAAATTGTTTTCAGGAGGCTTGGGGTGAAAGGAGGGAAGGCTCTGTTTGAAGTCAAGCTAATGCTATGTTCTCTGGGGATTGAGGCTATGTTGGGGAGGAAGGGAAACAGGAAATTATTTTCCAGGTAGTGGCAAGGAGTCTGATCAAACAGAAAAATATTTCTTGATGTGTGCATCATTGGCACCAGATCTGGTAGGGGACTTAGGATCCTAACGTGGACACTTCCTTTATATTGCTGTTGCTTTGTAGGGCTGTCAAAATCTAACTTTTCATTATAAAAGGATACTGAAGCACTTCAGAAGAGAAGTGCTGCAGGACTACTGTTTAGGGAGAAGCATCCTGTGAGGACCCATGTTCATCTCATGACAGAGCAGTGTCTGCTTGGTCTACCTATGGCTGTCAGTGTCCCGAGCACAGCAGGTTCACAGGCACAAAAGCATCATACAATGGTCCTGCAGCCAACATTGACTCTCAGCAGATTTGGAAATTTTGTCAGTTCTAGCCAGGTCCACAAGCTTTCCGTGAACTGAGGTATATAGCAGATCAGGCTTGGCCTAAACAAGGTGCTGGGATAGTCTAGCTTGAAAGAATTGTTCCCTTGGTTGTATCTGCTCTGAGTGGGGAAATAACGTCATAGTAAGAATCTAGCACTACAAACATTCAGAAAAATGGTTTTGGTATAAAATGAAAATCTATGTTAAAAAGTGTCAGTTCACTGTTACACAGTTTCTGGAGAGTGGAAGGGGCAGAAATGAGCCAAACGAAAATCAAGAACTACTGCAGCTCAAATATGAAGTACTCACCTTAGGAGCAGTTTTGCCCTTTCAAATAGGATATGGGGAAAAAGAGGATTTTTTTAAAACCTCTATATATATTAGTATGTGCCATTTCTTCCCAGAAACCAGAAATTAGGATGAATTCTTTAAGGATATGTGTGGAATGAAAACCAGATGGAGCATAAAGCATCTGCCATAAACCACCAAGACCGAAGGTGATCAGGAATGTGAAATTCCTGGACCACTCAAAGCAGCAGTGTACCAGAACATTGGGGATTTGAGCTATCCAAGTATCTGTGCTCCAGACAACCACACATGCATCATCAAAGAACTCTGAAACACAAAGATGCCTTTTTTTGAATGGTTTGAGTTTCTAAATCCTCAGTCTGAGAAGTGTCCTGGGGTTTTGTTTTAGACAGACAAGCCGATTAAGGGCAGGGTAATAAATAATAAGGCTTTTGTAGGGCTAGCAAATGTTTTGTCATTTGGACTTCTGTGGGATTGGTCTTCACATGCTGTGCAAAGCTGGACATTAAATTATCCTTAACCATCATGATATGGGAAAGGAAAGAAAGGAATCATCTTTCTCTCTTTTTCCTTTTTTCCTCCAGATTAGGAGTTTGTCAATTTTAGGTCTGTTTTGGGTTGTGGAAGTCTTGTGCATTTTACTGAACACGCGAGGATCAAGGAAGAGTTTTCTAAACTCTTGATCCAGGACTTTAGTTATATGGATGGCTTGTAGGTGCCTTCCAGCAGGAGCATCTGAAGATGAACAATTGGATTATGCTGAATTTAAGAACACCTGTAAATTTCCTTTAAAGTTAGGATTAACACAATTTGGCATGTAGTCTCCTCTTAATGATTACAACCTTGGTTTATAGGATTCTACTTTCTTTAAAAAAAGTTTCATCCTGATCTTGTCAAATAGGTTCAGAACACACATGTATCAATATTGTTACTCTTAAAGATTCAGTTGAATCATAGGAGCTTACTGAATTTTTGTTGGTTTGAGGTTGGTTTGAATGAAGGAGGGGATTCTGCCTGGACTTGACTATGAGTTTCCTGAAATCTCTTGAAGTTGCTACCCTTATTCTTCAGTGTGTATTTTCTGATACGGTATGGAGGAATAAACATGAATGTAGTGCTTGGAGTGCCCAGGAGGAAATTTGAGGTGCCTGAGGTTTTTATGGTGAGATTTGATGCTATGTTCTGCTGTATCCCTTCATCTCTTAGGAGGGAGGGTGAAGGGAGGAGAGCTGAGATTTATTCTCTCTCCCCCTGTTTTCTTTGACCTGTGTCCTGGGCACACTGCTGTGGTGGGTAGATAGTTCAGCTGGAGATGTGGATTCCTCCCTGTCCTTGGTCCTGCAGAGGGTCCCTAACCAGCTCCTGAGAGTAATGCAAGAGCATCTCCTGGCAGCATCCTCGGGATTTGGTGGTGGTGTTTTGCAGGAGGGAGATCTCTAAAGCTCTCTGTAATGCAGGCGTGCTTAGAAGGAAAGCTTGAAGGCACTGGAAAAATGGGATTTGAAAGGAAAGTTTTGTCTTACTGCCTAGGATAGCACAGAGCTTAAACCTGCTAAATTCTTAACTGCAGATTGGCTGTGGCATGTGCCAAATCTTCAACTTTCTCACCTGGTTGCATTGGCCACCTTGTTCGGCAGGATTGCGTTCCTGAGGGAGGAGGAAAAATAAAGGGATTGCAGATAGGCTTTTTTCCTTCTCTTCAGTGCTTCTACTGCCATGATGGGGTAGCTCCTGCATCACTCTGAAGCCCTTCATTCTTAAATATCGCCTTGGTGTAAAAGTTAACTGGCACTTTTGAAGACTGACTTGTTGGATACCCTGGGGCATCATGACCTGGGTTTGCAGCAATGATGCTTTTGAAATCTCTGTCAGTGGTGGATGGGAATGCATTAAAGATACATAAAAGCATCTTGTTTTTTCTGTGGATGTTTCCTTCCAAGAGACTAGCACTTCATGGGAAATGGGCTGAAAGAAACAAGAGGAGAAGGGAAACCTCTGAGCCCTTGATTTGTTTCTTCATACTTCTCCCTTCTGAGCATATGCTTGGCTTCTGTGCTCCAAAATCAGTAGGAGTGGATTTGCTTTTCCAGTTAACTTCTTAGTCCACTTGTACTGTGATTTACTCTTTACAGGACTTCAGGGAAGATTCATCTTCTGTTCACCTTCAGAAAATTGGGCAGAGTCCAGCAGCTGCTAACTTAAATGAAAGCCCAGATTGAGGGCATTAGCAGATGTTTATAATGCTTTGAGTTTTTATGGCGCAAAAACCTATGAACAGGTACCCTTACTGTATGGTTTTTGCCATTGAAAGGTGATTTATTCTTTTTTTTTAAATTAGGGCTTTAGTGGACACATCTCTTGTGGCTGTGCTACAGATCAGTATAATTAAACTTGTTTTGCATTGGATATTTCAGAGAATTGGAAAAGAACATTAATAGTCAGACATTTCATAGAATGTCCATCTGTCTCGATTTTAATTCAGTAAATCTACAATTAGTAGACTTAAGGAGCTCTAGTCCCAGTCTCTCGGTCATTAACTTATTGATACAGAATACCAAGGAAAGTGAGGCCAGCAATGCTGCAGCTTTCTGTGAAACTCTAACCTTGTCTTTTAAAAATGACAACATTTCAGGAATTTGAGCAAGTAAAATAGAGCTGTCGTGTCGATGAATGTAATTGCTTCCCGTGTCAATGTGTAGATGTACCTTAATTTCAAGGGATTGCTTCTGTAATAGTCAGCTGCTCAGATTTCACAGCTGGACTGAGAGTTCTTTTTCTGCTGCAAATTTACATTGTGCAGTTGGAGTGACACATTTTTTCAATGGCTTTATGAGCCTGCCACAGATGAAATGGTGTCATAACGCAGCTCACCTTCTTTTAAATAATGTCAGTCCCTGGGTTACAAATAGACCCTGAAAATGTTTAGCCAGATGTTGACTTTAAAAAGGCAAAAGGTAAATTGTGATTACCACTGGATTTTAGTGCTTCTCTCAGGTGAGTCTGTACAAGGAGGCAGTATTTGCTCATGATTTTAACTGCAATTAAAGAGTGATTAATGATGTTTGTGAAAGGGTATGTTTAATCTGATGTAGTTATTGTCTCCATTATGAAGTGAATTTTGCTGCCTACCAGTAGGGATTCTTTGCTTCTTGGATCTCATGTGGCTGATTATGCACTAAAGAAAGTACTGATTCATACTGGAAGTCTTCAACCCCCCCTTTATGATGTGACATAAGAATCTCCATGATCAGCAAGGACTCCTGCTGCTTGCCTTGCAAGGATTAAAGCTGAAACTAAAAGCCACGTGTGAGCTTCTGTGATGCTCTTCAAGGCTTCTTCCTTCCTTCTGCTCTCTCGTACTACAATTTATCTACCTGAAAGTTTGTTTTTTTTTGTTTTTTTTTTTTTTTAGAAAGCACTTTATCACTTACGTAGCTTTCTCTGCTCAGCAAATGAGCCTTTTTTTTTTTTTAAATATTAGTTGCCTGCCTTTGAATGATTTCAAAGCTTTCAGGCATTGTTGCCTCTGACCTTTCATGTTGGAAAGACTCCTTTGTCCAAAAAACAGTATTCTGGAGTGGCGGAGAGTCCTTTGAACAAGGATATGACCATCGCTACTTATAAAACTACCACTTGGTCCACTGTTGCCCTGCCAAGTCTTTCCTTTTCTCTAAAGGTCTCAGGCATTTGGGAGTGTGAGGTAGGAGCCTGCAGCTGTTGGACTCAAGATCACATGAGACAGCTTCATCTGCAAGAAGTAAATTTCAGGCCCTTTGGTTGCCAAGAGTGGTCAGGAATGTGGTCTGTGGTTTCTGAATCTTCACAATAAACTGAAAGGAATCTGCCTTGAAACAGCTGGTCCTGTGACTCCTGGAAGGTCAGGCTCATATTTGCATGTTTGAGATGTCTCTTGTCAAGTTTCAGCCCCTGCCCTTTTTTTTTTGAGGATGCTGAAAAGAAGTCCTATTTATGTCTGTTCCTCTCGTGTCTGCGAACAAGAACTATCACAAGGTGTCCTTTTTCATGTGGCTGCCTGTTCATTACACATCATCTTTGATTTTTGGTTTTTTGCATCCTCCTCCTGTCCTTATCTCTGCACTGCAAATGGTGCAGAAAACAGATGTTAGATAAGATTCCAAGTCATTGAGTGATAGATTTTTTTTTTTTGTTAGGCTTTTTTTTCATTCCAGTGATACAGTTAGTCTGTTGTGGCAATGTCCAGATTTTCTCAGTGTTGCATCAACAGCCTCTAATGCAAAGCTCTTCTTTCTCTGATTCAACTCATTGGCTTGCAGCTCCTTCAGCAAGGGACTTGATGTTAGCAAAGGCCAGATGGGCATTTGGGAGCTTAGGGATCCATGCCTGTGTGGGATTTTGCTGCTCAGGAGGCTTCCAGAAACAGGAATTGGGCAACACCAAGGTTGTTCAAGTGTCTCGCAGTAGTGGTGTCCTGAAGGATGGTGGCACATGGTTGAAGGCTGTTTCAAGATATTTTATTTTTTTTTTTAAAGGCCCTCTCTGGTGTAGCCTTTCTGAAGGGGCTGTTCTGTAGAAAAGCTTATGATATCCTCGAGCAGTATCAGCTGTTGTCATCTCTTATCCTTTCTCTTGTGTGATATGATCTCACTGGGGATGGACATCAGCCTGAAAACAGGAAAGGGAAGGGAAGCTACTTCAGAGGCCCTTAAATTCATATTATGACACTTTAATTCTCTTTCTGGCTGCTTTTGTTTTGGTCTGGTGTGTTTTTTCCGATAGAGACGAGAGTGGGTGAGTGGATTGAAAAGAGACAAGCCATTCTTTCAGAAGGGCTTTTTTAAAGCAAAACTTCTAATGTACACATTCCTGACCTCTTGTGCTATTTGTTTTTGTAAGTCTGCTAGCACTAATTGGCTCAGCATATCATATTATTGATTCAAGCTTATAACCTCAGATTTCTGCCTAGGGAAAAATGAAGTGCTTCGTGTTTTCCTGCCCAAGGCATCATAAGTTGCAAAGATGAGTGATCATTGTGAAGCTCATTCGGGGCATAGCCCAGAATAGCTATAAAGTTGGTGTTAAAAAGGCAGGGAGTGGAGGGTTTATGAACCCTAAACTTATGGCTTCTGCTTTGATTGTCTTCCAAGCTTTTGGGGCTGTCAAAACTGAACAAAAGGCTTCTAGTACTTCTTGTTTTGATGATGCCAGAAATGTCTGTTGAAGCAGTCTGGTGGCATGTTGGTGCCGTCTGATCCTGGACGAATAAAAGAGCATGGTTGTGCAAAAGCAAATGTTAAAGACCTACCTATACATTTAAGACTTAAGTGTGGATTAAATTTCTACTTCTGCCTTTCAGTGTTAAAAGAACTAATAGTACATATGGCTGATGCAAGTAGGGTTTCAATGCTTTACATGACCTTTTGTTGTGGTTTACACTAGGTGTTATTGGAAACAACAAAGCTATAGGAAAATACATCACAACTATGATCTTTCTGTATTTTGCCTGCCTCCTTCCATCCATTGCATTTGGGTCACTCAATGATGAAAATACTGGAGGAGTTATTGGTAAGTTTATCACTTTTGTGCATCTGTTACAGGATTCCATGTATTCAGGCTGAGTAGCTCTGATGACAGGAAATTCAGATAGCTTTTATTTGATGAATAGAACACCTCTGAAGGCTTTTCTAATTGTCATCTTCATGACTTTCTCAGAAGACTAAAAAAAGTTGAACGCTACTTTGGATAGTATCATCGGACTTGGACTGAAACAAATATATGCTACTGTATTTTTAAGTGATGCTCACTTTGTAACTACGTAGTTATCTACACACTTTTCCTAGTACAAGCTCCTGTGCTTTTGATCTGAATTTGATTGCCAGTATCCAAACCACTGATATAGCTACACCAAAAGAACAAAGCTGGATGATTTGTTCTATTCCATTTGTGACCCAGAAGCAGTTCGTACTGCTGTTACAGTTCATTGGAGTCTTAGTTTAAATCTTGTCCTGCAGGCCTCCACAAACACTGGTTATGTTTTTATAGCTGTTAAAAATAAAATAAATCTAAAAAGATAAAACAGCACCCACCCTCCCCTCCAAAAAAACCAAAGCAAACCAACAAAAACAACACCCAAACCTTCGAAAAAAACCAAACCAAACAAAAAAAGTCCACCCAACTTTCATAGTTCAACATCTGGAAACCTGATGGCAACCTAAATTATTGGTACAAGTTTGCTGGCCGAGGGTCACTTTTTGCTTTCTCAATATCTTTGCTCTATACCCTCTAAGCGTTGCTCTTACTTGTTAGTCGTTGGCTTCTACGCCCTGTGAATGCTCCTTGGTCAGGGAGGTATTGGTTAAAAACACTGTTTGTTTCCATCCTTCCTAATTACTCGTAGATGTGCGGAAGACAATCGTCGGCCAGTGTATTGGAGGGCTGCTTTACGCGCTCTTTTCAGGGCAACCTCTAGTTGTGCTCCTAACTACAGCTCCTCTGGCACTCTACATTAATGGTAAGTCTATTAAATGTGTATATCAGGGGACTGATGTGATTGCGATTAGTGAAATGGGACCTTGTACAATAACCTTGCAATCCTGTTAGAGCTTTAGGTGTGTTTGTTTAATCAATCAATACTAAAGGGCTGCTTCTGGTACTAAGGGAGAGAGGAAGAATTTGATTCAGGTTTAGTTAAAGTTGGTTTCTAAAGGAATCATCTTTGCATAGGAAAAACATTGTTTGAGAATAAGCATTTCTTCTGCTTCAAGGGGGAGATCTTTTTTATCTGATGGTTTTTTTTATGTGGCTGCATTTAGCCAATGTGACCATAAGTGCCAGAGACAAAGGTTTTTTGTTGTTTTTTTTTTAATTGGTCTTTTAAGGTGTGATAATAGCTTTCCAGTTATAATTAGCTTATATCGGCTGCAAGCTGATACTACTGAGCCAGAGGTGTAAAGGGGCAAACTCAGTATCTATAGGAACAATCAGGTGGGCTATGACTAGCTTGAAATGCTTAAGACATGAAGTTTTGTCCTCAATGCAGTGACTGAGTACACATGATGCAAAAGCATGTACGAGATCCCTTGCTCAACAGCATCCCAAAATGTCAACAAGAGCAAAAGCCAAGGGCTGATTTTTATGGCCTTGATCACTAGGAAAGACGCTTTGAGCTGTGTTGGAGAAAGTTTTCCAAGTGCTTCTCCTTGTTTCTAGTGAAGAAAAGGGGAGGAAAGAGAACAATTTGGGTTTGTCCAGTGTTCATATGGGACTCTAAGACCAGGGTTTTAATACTGTCTGCCATAAGTGCATTCTGGTGAAGTATTGAAATTGATTCTTTTTGCCATCAAGCAGATGGGAATCACAGGGTGGTAATGACAAAACTTTAATCTGACATGTGAATGCTTCATTTTTGCAGTCATCCGAGGAATCTGTGATGACTACAACTTGGATTTCAGTGCTTTCTATGCCTGGATTGGATTGTGGAACAGCTTTTTCCTTGTGATGTACTCCCTCTTTAATTTCAGTCTTCTGATGAAGCTCTTTAAAAGGTAGCTATTTTCAAGAAGTCATATTTTGATCAGATTATTCACCAAATGGAAAAATTATACATTCCACAAGCTCCTTAATTACAAACTTGCTGCAAAATGTATTTTGCGAGATGAGGCTAGTATCATTTCAGCTTATTGTTACAGCTTGAAAGAAGCTTTTAAAGATTCACTGGGTTTTGTTTCCTGTGGTGGAGTCTAACTAAAATTGGTATATTTTCATGTAAATGCATGAATGTGCTGATTTTCCTTTGAATGGAGCTGAATGCAGACTCTGCTAATGGCAGTATTAATTCCTGGGATTTTTCCACAGGTCAACAGAAGAAATAATTGCACTTTTTATATCCATCACGTTTGTACTTGATGCCTTCAAAGGTATTATTAAAGGTAAGTCTTGCCACAATGTTTTTCAGTGCAGGTCTCTGCTTTGCTTGCTTGTCAAATGGAAATACAAGGCCGTAAATATGCATGACGTTTGCTTGCTCCATGTTCATTCAGGGTCTTGAGGGGGGAAAAATGAGCATGTGAGATTGAAGCACACCTGTGTCAGCAGTTTACCTGAATGTGTGGAGTTTCTATCAGCTCAGATTTCAGTTAGCTGAGATAAGATTAGTGTCTTAACAAATGGAGAAATTGTATTAATATTGCTGTGAAAGTCTTCTGATACTGGTCTCTTTGAATGGTCCTGTCAAAAAAGTCTGATTTAAACACAGTGCATCTTGACCTCTTTCCTTGCCACATTATTAAAACTACATGGAGGGGAGTTGAAAGATGGGTTGGGATTACCCATTCTTATGTGAGCTCTGAGACCCTTCTTTAATGGCAGCAGCATAGGGACTGCAGTGCCTTCCAGCACGCTCCTAAAGCTGTTCTGCCCTTTCCAGCCACTTGGTCCCCATTTCTGCATTAAGTTCTATGTTGAATATCCCTAAGCAGCCTTGGGATTTAACAAATTTCTCTGGCATCTTTCTTCCTCCTGATCAGATTGGCAGGAGGTATTTGTGAAGGTGAAAGATGTTAGCAGAAATGCCATGTGGATGGCAACCTTTCTGTTACATCCAGTGAGGAGCTGGCCAAGTCTACAATCTTTGTTTGTTAGGACCTATTGTCCAACAGCCGCAAGCTTGGGCTACACCCTGAAATCCTTCAGGACATACCCAACAACACTGAGCACATCCCTAGTTTTCCAAATCCTCAAGCTTGGCTCATTATGGTATCTTGCATGCAAGAACGCCTTCAAAGAGCAGGTTTGATGCTGCAAAGCAATTTGTAGTGAGATATATTTTCTCACTTCATTGGGAATCCTTAATTTGGCTCCTTGGGCATATGCTTTGATTGTACTATCAGAGTGGGTTTTTCTCTGCAGTACACCTGCATCTTTCAAATAGCCTGCTTAGGCAAACCTTGGTGAAGGAGAAGCTGTTTTGGGACGCTTAGCTTTCTCCTTGCTAGCTATGTAGCTGTGAGCTTTGCTTAATGTGCGCTGTTAGTCCCCTGTTCTGGAGGCATGAGGCAGTCTCCCTGTGGCACTAAGGTGTTCCTCAAGAGACTGTTCGACTGCTCTGTAAAAAAAATTAGCAAATGCAAATGTTCACAGTAGTTCTGTAGTAGAGCTGATTTTCCCATAGCAGGGGAATGGGGTGCAGCTTAAAGGTAACAGAGAGCATCCATTGATCTCGGCTGCCAGACTTTCAGGAATATGCAAGTAATACCTCAGAGTACTGCAGTGGGGACAGGACAGGATCCTGGAAGTTAATTAGTGTAATTAGTACATTAGCGTAATTCTCCCTTGTACTTGGGAAGGACTGAGTTTATTAGGAACAATGGTAATCAAATCAAATCAACACATTTGCCAGCTCATGTTGACTTGAGCTGCATCTGGGGGTCTTCAGTGCATCAGCAGATGGGACCCCAGGTCCAGCTGTGTTCCGAGATGCAGAAGGTCACCAATGCTGGCAGGTACAGACTTTATCCTTGACCTTCTCAGTGCTCATATTTAAACACATGAGACCAGTGCAGCTTACAGCCACATGCTTGTGTGTCATCTTCTGCTCCTGTTTTGCAGCAGGAGATGATGGTTGCTGCTGCCATCTCCCCCTCCTTCTCAAAACTTCAGTTGAGCAGTTAAGTAGGAAGAGTAAGTTGGTACCACACTGTTACATGTGTCCTGGTAACAGCTAGCCAGCAGACAGGGACTTAGGACCTTTGTGAGTGCCAGGGAATGTGCTGCTTTTGGTCACATACGTTTTCCTCCGTCTGTTCATAGATTTGATTTTTATTACTCTTTTTTTTGCAAGGTACTTGTAGATGTGCAGGAAAGAAGGTGGGGGGGTGTGGAGGAAGAAGGATGCAATACTGTACAGAGGAATCAAGCCATGTGTGTTTGCACTATTCTGGTGACACTGTTTTTGCCATGTGGCCCAGCCACCAAAGCTGTGTTTGTTTGATCTTGACATCTGCACTCTGCAGGAAACAGCGATGAACCGGCTGAAACAAACAAAACGAGTTAATGTTGTTGGAGGGAACTTGAGTGTGCATTAGGCTTGTGAGTGGCTGTTTCAGCGAGGGCACAACCTGCTTTGCTACTCTCTCTGCGTGTGGGCAGCAAGATTCATTTTGCTCTATTATAAAAACAAATTATAAATTTGCAGGAATCAAATAGTTTATAGCAGGTCCATGGTGCAGGATGAGGACCTCTGGCTAGCCATCTTGGCATGTTCTTTTTGCTTTAACTAAAAAACAAGAGTAAAGTAAAAGCTTCTTCCCGTATATCCAGAACTGAGTGGAGCAATCCTGCCTAGTTTTGAGGTGGGTGCAAATTGGACTGCAGCCTGAGAAGGTAGCGTACATAGGTGCAGTTGGGCTGAATGCAGGGCACCAAAGATGTGCTTAGCCCTAAATGTATTATTGCAGTACAGCCAAGTGTAGGAAATGGAGAAAAATCCCCAAGACTCCCCAAAAACTGGCTTGTTTTGTATTTGTTCAAGTTCAAATCTTAATACGGAGGCATGCAAATACAACTCTGCAACTATGCAGAATGTATGCGCTGTCAGTTTATCATATGTTCAGTAATTGTGCATGTCTCTGGGACTTAAAAATATTTACAGTCAGCCAAGATGGTGAGCAGGCTAAAAGCCCTGGCCAGCTGCTAATCCCCAGGAAATACTGCCATAATCATTTTTGTTATGACAAAAGTGTCCTTTAATGTTCAGAGCCGGAAACTGCAAATCCTCCAACAACCTGTTCTGTGCTGGTGTGGAGGTCATAGCAGTGCTCTGTGCCTCAGTTTACCTTTTTGCAAAGCAGGTGTGTGTGTCCTGCCTGGCTTGGACACAGCTGTGAGGATGGAGGGAGGAAATGATAGCAGAGCCTCTTCCGTAGCACGCAATGCAGAAATACACAGTGCTAACGGAGGTCATATTTGCTCCTTACTGGGGGAGCCTTTCTCTTGCTTTAAAAGTGCAATGATCTCCTCATTTCCAGATGCTGCTGAGAGCAAATTGAAGGATTAAATCTTGAACTGTAAACTTTCTATTGTCTTGAAATTTGTATACAGAAGTATTGAATGTGAAGTAACTGGTCTTTTCTTTTGACCTTCATGCCCTATTGTCCCTATCCATTTGATGAATGCCTGGGCTCCTTTTAAAAGGTGGTACAAGGAGGGTTATTACCACTGTTAAAAAGGTAGCATAGCTAAACATGGGGCATTTTACGCTGGGGTGAGCTCCAAACCAGCAGTAACACAAAAGCTGTGCTTTGGCCAAATTCAAGGTGGTTGCAAATACCAATTGTGCTTTGCAAGAATGCTTGAAGTTAGTTTTGCATGTTTTTTCAAATACTTAGAATTAGTTTGTTTTGCCTGCTTTCCCTGTAGCTGCTGCAGATGGAAAAGCTGAGGTGCTTGGGACTTTCAGAAACCTGATTATTATTTGGGGGTTAGGAGAAACATTAGGAGGAGCATTATACCCTAAGTTTCAGATTGTTGTATTTTTTTTCCTAAAGAGGATGGTCTTGACCTAAACTTTTGAGTTTCCCTATGCAAAGTTTGAAGGGGTGTTTTGACTAAAGTGAAGAAAGGTAGAGGAGCTGACACAGTGGTTTCCATCTTCCTGTATTTTCCCATTGGTATGGAGGAGAGCTAGTACTGCCTGCTGCCATCTGATCACAAAACATGGGAGTACCAAGGCTGCAAAGACCAACTCCTGTCTTTTTGTTTTACTTGTTCCTTGTGGCACTTCATGCTCTTGTTCCTCAAAGAGGTAGTATAATCCCAAAACCACATTTATATGCTTGGAGCCAGCCAATGCCATAGAAAGGGGAACACAGCTGTCTAAATGCTCAAGAGCAAGAATATATTTACAACTCTTAATTACTTATATAAACATCTCTGAGCTAACTGTATACATTTATGGATGGTTCCAGAGGCATCACTGGGCATTTCACTTGTACAGGTTTACTTCAGGTGCTCTATAACACTATTTCAGTTTGCAGTGTAAATTTAAATATTCTGCCAAGTTTTGCATATCATCAACACTTATCATTAAAATCTGGACCAGCATTGGAGGAAAAGTAATTACAGTACACTTTGTAGCACACTTAAGGATCTGTGCAGCCTGGCTGCTCTTAACTTTTTCAGATCCTGATGGGATTTGTTTCCCAGCCTGCTTAAAGTAGATGTCTATATACATATATATATTTAAGAGCAGTGATTTCAGTGTCAGGAATGAAATCACGGAAGTAACTGGCGCTGGAAGTCCTTATAGCTCAAAGGTGTTGCTTTAGATCATTTCAACTTTTACCTGTTAAAATAAGTGAAAAATGAATTTATAAAGCACTGGCTTCATAAGAGAAGCAGCTCTCTTGAATTCTTTTCACTGGTTTGAGGGGTAGAGCTATAAACCTGGTGAAGCATAACATTACTACTGCATGATCAAGCAAGAAAGAACCACTTTATTTTACTTGCTTTGATTGTCACAAACCTGTCCTAATGCTTGCCTGTTGGTTGTTTGTACAGTTTTTAAGAAATATTACTACCATGGGCGCACAGGAGACAGTTACTTTGAAAAAGCACGAACTGATGCTATTCCAGGCCTCGGCATCAATACCACCTTCTTGATGAATTCATCAGTGAGCAGATCCATGTCCCTAGAGAATCAAACAGGCACGCATGATGTGCATTATGGACGTGAAACTGCCGTCCTTAGTCTCATGTTGATGTTGGGTACCCTTTGGCTTGGTCATACGCTCTATCAGTTTAAGAAAAGGTGAGTTACTTCAGTCTTAGAGCTCAGACTACTGATTATTTCATGTTACCTGTGAGGAATTGCTAATGGTTTACATCTCAGTTTTGTAACCCAGAAAAATCAGATGGAACTCTTCCATTAGTGGTGGTGGAAGCCAAAGCCAGAGATGAACTTGGCTGGCCACCTGGAAAATGTTAGCAGCAGAACAAAATGTTCGGTCACTGGATGATGCCCTTCCGTATTTGGTTTGGCGTTGTAAGTGACTTTTTAGAAACCTTTGGGTGAACCATGTATTTCATATTGGAACTGTTGTAACTCCCCCCAAATAGGTATTGAACCATTTTGGTGGGCAAAAATCCCTGATGGTGCTGGAATGTCTACAGGGAATGTACCTTCAATGTGCTTTTGGCAGTGAAATGCCTAGCTCTAATTTGGGGTTTACTCCCATTGCCCTTAAAACTCTTCGTTAGCTTAAATGCTTACTCAAGCATTTCAAAAGAGGAAAAGGGATACAAATTGATGCTTGGAGGACTTTTTTTCTAGCTGGCATCTTAGTTTCTTGTTTCTTTATGGGTTTTGCTTATGCATTCTTCAACCTTCAAAGGCTATAGATTCCAGAGGATTTAAGGCTGAATTAAAGACTAATTCTTCACTCCAAGTATCTCTTTAGAATTGCAAGATTGGACTGAATTGTCACTTGTTTAAAGCATTATTGCTACCTGGATTGAGCAATTGTCCCTACAGTGTGGTGTTGATGGAAATCTTCTGTCTTTAAACTGCAGCCCATATTTACATGCAAGAGTACGTGAAATTCTGTCCGACTGTGCCTTACCGATTTCAGTTCTGACTTTCTCTGTTGTGGGTTCCTATATCTTCAAGGAAATCGAAAGTAAGTTATATATTTTATTCTCTGGAATACTGGAGGAAGCTATTTAGGGTGTATGAAAAAAATTAAATTCTAGGAAGGTTTTGTTGAGAAATAGCAAAATTCTTCCATATAATTTCACAAATACTTCATGTACCTCCCATGACCCCAAGAGCTCAGATTTCCTCAATATAAGATTTAAACCCCTAATCAAATGAGGCTGAGTGAAGCTTTTTCTCTAGATGTATTATTCCAGTGTGTCTCTTCATTTCACTGTGGTTTTAAGTATGTATCTCTTACAATAAAGAGGATCAACAATTTCTGGCAAAGAACAAAGGGCAGGGTAATTAGCAGGCAGGAAGGGTTGTTGCCAGTCATACAGACGTAGAGTTGATCATCCCAGTCTGTCCTCTTTGTCTCCACTTTACGTTTTCCTAATTTAGGTGAAATGGTGCAGAGCATCTGGGCAGTTCTAAGTTATACAAGGAAATCTAAAAATGAGACACCATTCATTGGCCAAATAGATCAGCTTTTCCATATCAGGAAGTGATAATGGGGACAGGAATTGCATTGTCCTGTGGTGACGTGAGTGGGTGATGTGAGGAAATGTATGGAAACAAATAAGAAATGGCTTTTTTTCTGTGATGGCCATTCCATCCAGTTGGATTGCAAAATGATGTGTGGCCATGTGTGATTTATTCCTAGTCATGGATTTCTTCCAATGGCAGGAAAGTAAGGGCATTTTATACTAAAAGGCATTATACTAAAATGCTTTGCGCAGCTTCTTGGATATGAGAGTTTTAAAATGCCTCTGTCAGTTGATTAACTGAGCAGGAGGAGTATACTGCTAGTTAGAAATAAGGTTTTCTAATCTAAAAATGCCTTGCATCTGTGGAAAACAAGTTTCCATCTTTTTTGTTTTGCTCACATATATGCAATGCTTTACTAGAACTAGCAGTAATCTGTCAAATCAGGATGGCAGCCAAGTTCTAAGAGGATGGAGGAAAAAATAAACTAAACCAGCCACATGAGCCTGTCTTCTATGGCCTTCTGGCGCTCTCATGCCAGAGCATTACGCCTAGTTTGCTGCATTGGGTCCCAGTCGTTTGTGGTGCGGGTAAAACATTAATTGCGTCCTTGTGGATGGTTGGACAAGAAGGTGCCTCCTAACATCATTCCCTTCCTCTTCCTAGTGTCCAAATTTAACTACAACCCATCTAAGAGCTTGTTCGTGCTGGCCCCGGTCCAGTCCCTCTCCATCGGGTCAGTGATGAGCGCCATGGGGCTGGGATTCCTACTGTCAATGCTCTTCTTCATAGAGCAGAACATCGTGGCGTCACTCACAAATGCCCCGGAAAACAGGTAATACTTTTGGTGCAACTCTTTCTCTGTGGAGTCTTTCTCCTTGAGTCTTTTCCCAGCGCTGCTTGTCTGAATATCAGAAAAAATATTCAGCACGTGTTCTTCAGAACTTCTGTTGTTACAGATGAAATTAACTCTACTGCTTAACTCCTCGCCATCCCCAAAACCTAATATTGTGGCAGTGAGTCAAAACCACAAAGCATCAATGAGCTCATCACCTCAGCCTGTTTCTTGTTTGCCCATGTGTGAATGTTACATAGATATTTTGTATGGTCTGAGGTCAGTGGATGTACTGGTAGATATTAGGGAGTCTGACACACGCTGCTCTTGAACTGCTGTTGAAGTATAGAGAATTTTTTGAAAACAAAAAATCAATGACCTGCATAAATGTTATAGCATGATATGCTGCAGTTGAGCATCAGAAAAGAAGTGCTTGGAGCTGTTAGTCTCCAACTGAAAAGGTGGAAATGAAGCAAAACAGTATGTCTAATGTCTGATTTATGTGCAAGCTTGAGTTGAGATGTTGCACTATTAAAATATTCCCTCTGTTTTTGTGCCAACTGCAATCAGATGTGATATCAAGAGTGAATGTGTAGGACTTTTTTTTCCTAGGGAAACTACCATGTCCCAGAAGATTTATTTTTTTTTTGCTAATGTAATGCGTGGGAGGGTTCTCTCCTTGCATAACATTCATTAGCATTCTCCATGTTGCAGCTGGAATGACAGGGAAGAGAAGACAAGCTCAGATTCAGTTATACTAATTTGGTTTTCTTTGACCACTTGATTTTTTCCTCTTATCTTTATTATATCCCTTTACAGATTTATGCAACACTTAATGTAAGTGGGTCATCACTTTCCTAGGATGAGTTTCTTTTAAACTTTTGGTGTTTTCCACTGGAGTGTCTTTAAGGAATGTAAAACATTCTTTGGAGTTCTCGGTGTTTTTCATAACGCCTTGTTACAGGACTGAGCTTATGCTGATCAGGTATCAGGGCATGGGTTTTTAGACATGGACAAACTAGGACTTGACGCCTCCTGTTTGTGGTACCATCACAGAATAAAAATAGCCTGGTCTATGCCAGCCAAATGGAGGAATGTACTGTTTGATGATGTACTAAATGTAGTGACTTCCTCCTGCAGAAAAAACAGGGAAAAGATGATGCTTGTATGAAAGTACGCAGATGTTCTTTGCTAAAGAATAATCAAAGCAAGCATATAGGACAGTCCAAGGAATACTGGGCTGGCTGGGAAGGCGGTGTGAAGATAACCTAGGATAAGGCATCTAGATGTGTATGTGCGTTGAGCTAGACAAGCTCAGTGGAGCCTATGCATTGGTCAAAGCAGCTGTATACCCCACACACAGTGCTGCAAAAAGAGTGCTGAGATCAGTATCCCAAAGGGACTAAAATGATGCTGCTGTTAGACGTATGGCCTTTGTACACAGAAAGCCCTCTGAAAAGGGCAGGCAGGACAATCAAATGATAACCCTGGGGATGCTGGAGATGCCTTAGCTCTGAGAAAGCAGCACATGAGCAGGGACGATGCTATCAAAGTGTGAGCCAAGACAGGAAGTGTGTTTACAGTCCCACCCTTCCCGCTAGTACTTTCCAGCTTCAGAAGCATTGCAATGTAGACATCTACCTGACCTAGTCACCCTGTGGCCTCTTCAGGCAATGGAGGTGAGCACTTCCAGTGGGATGAGTCTTTTTGTTTCAAAACCGGACCCCACCCAGGATTTCTGCTGCCCAGACAATGGCATATGCTGCTCTTTGAGATAGACATTAGGCATAGATCTTCATGTGCGTGGAGCTAGTAGACCTCATGTCCTAGAGCCTCTCTGATGGCTCCAAGTGTCTGCTTAAGGTTTGAGCAGAGCTTGCTTGAGTGGCATTAAGACACCTAAATGGTGCTCCCTTTCTAGTTGATGGTGCCTGGCAAGCAATTCAGCTGATTCCTTGTGTTGTGTCAGGATGAACACTGCTGTCTGCTCCAACGCCCAGTCAGAAACACAGCTATAGACCTTAAGCTAGGTGTTTAAGTCTGAGACTTGAATCCTTCCTCAGCCTTTTTCTAAACTTTATTCGTGGCATCGGAGCAGTTGGTACCAGATGGGTATATTCAGGAAAGGGGCAGACCTTGCAAAAAATCACAAAGTTAAACTAGATGTGGGTTCAGTGTTAGTAGTGCAAGTGTGAAGTGGTCAGCTTCCTTGGTGTGAAGGCTGCCAGTTTCTCCCTCCCCTAAGAAACAAAATGGGGTGGCTACCCTGCATTCACCAAAGTTAGGAGTATATTGCCTTGCTTGACTACTAAGGAGGAGCTGAAGCTTAATGAATTCATGTCCCGTTTTCTTACCATGCAGTAGCAATTACATAATTAGGGGATTACTGCAGCATACTAAGCATGTGTTCTGTTCATGGGGAAAGAGGGAGATCAGGGTTAAAAGCAAGATGGGTGGGAAACTCAGTGGCAGTAGTTTGGCAACCCATGCCCAGGTTTCTAACCACTCCCCACGTGGACTCTGCTAGGAGATACACATGTACGTTTTGAGTGGACTCTTCAATACATGTAGTAGCAAAACTGATGAAATTTTCATGTGCTGTTATTTTAGTGGGTTTCCTTTCTACTCAGCATTGTTCTTTGCAGGAGATGACTGCTTTGGGAGCAAACTATCAAGTTTCATTACCTTTCATGTGCATGTAACACAGGCTGTAAAGCAGAAGCGTGAAATCGCTCTGTGTATGGAAGTGTACTTTGGTGTTTAGCATTCAAGTTCAGGTTCAGCAAGAGCAGCCTGTTATAGTTTGCACTGGGTGTAACTGCTGTCAAAAAAATCCTTGTTTCAGGTTGGTGAAGGGAACAGCCTATCACTGGGACCTCCTCCTCGTTGCTCTGATTAACACGGGTTTGTCAATCTTCGGCCTCCCATGGATCCATGCTGCCTTCCCTCACTCCCCAATGCACGTCCGTGCCCTGGCCTATGTGGAGGAGAGGGTTGAAAATGGACACATCTATGAGACGTAAGTAGGAACTGTGGAGTTGTCTTGGATCTATTTGGTTTCACCTGTGGTTTCCTAATCCTTTCGGTACAGTGGCTGGGGAGTTAGCTGTTGTCTTGAAGACCTGCAAGATATGAAGGTGGAGGGGAGATGCACCGAACAAGGTCACCTCAGCCAGCATGGCCTGTGACCCCACTTCGGCCCCCTGTAGCAAATTGCTTGTTTTAAGACAGACACAAACTTATGCTCTCACCAGTGGCTGACAGCAGCCTGCAGGAATTTCACCTGCTATGATGTACATTGGCTGACTCTTCTGGAGGACAAGGCCTTTTTCAGGTTTATGCTTATGGAAAGCTGAGGAGATGCTTAGGCCAGATCTTTCCAGATGTCTTCACCAGAAAAAATCCAGTCTGATTCATTGCCTGAAACCCGTCTGGTGATTATTACAAAGGCTAGGAAAAATGCAGCATTATTTCAGAGCTCCTATAACATCTTCCGACATGTTTTGGGAAGACGTGATGCCTATTAAATCCTCTTGTTTTTAAGCAAAAGCAACTGTGGAGCAATGCCCAGGTCATGGCTTTCTATTTAAGACTAGCTTTTTGCCATTCTGAGTATTCCAACACACTCTTATGAGAGCTATTTTAAAAAAAAAAAATAAATTAAAAACACAATTTCTCATGAAACCTGCTCCAAAATAGAGATTATCTGGTCTGTTTGATCTCAGTATGTTACAGTTGAGTGCTTTTACCTCAGAAGTGGTAATTTCCACTTACATGCCATTAGTTTTAATTATCCTGTCTTGGTTTGCATTTTCAGAGTTGCCACTTATCAAAAGTGAGGCTAAGCAGTCATTTACTTTGGGGGACGGAGTGGGTCTGTCTTTTAATTTCAGTCTCACTTTCATGCTGGTTTTGGTGCCAGCTGGCCCAGCCCAACCTGGCACAGCTGCTTTTTGGGTCAGTGGTAGACAGATTTTACCTGGAACAGGGAATTGACATCTGGAAATTGCTGAGTCCTGCTGTTCCCTGCAATGCTTTTACAGACCTTTCCTGAGAAATTAGTCCCTTGGGTTTGTATTCCCATTAGTATGTGTTGGTATTAGTTGTTACCGCAACTATATGTCTTAAATGCTAAATCCTATTTCAAAAAAAGCAACTTTGTAATTTGAGTTCTTTAGAGTTTTAATCCATGCCTGTGCTCCTCGTGTCCATGATCTGCTCTGAGACACCTCTGCTCTCCGTATCTTTGTGAGATGCAGAACTTACACTTTGAACCCCATATGCCAAGCCTCCCTCCTGTGCATTCTGTTGCCAGTTTTAATACCTGGTGGCTTTTTTCCTGTTTTGACACCCACTGTCTTGATTCTGCATTCTGGCTTCTCCTTGTTTAAGTCTAGTCCCCTGCCTGAATTAACGACTACCTTCTGCCCTTGTCCTCTGCTTCTTCACCCAGCTGCCCAAAAAGAGTGTCGGAGAGCCCTCTTTGGCCATGTTAACTTAAGTATGGCTACAGTGATTATCCTGAAAGGGCTTGAGGGATAGGGATGCCCTAATCTCACATGTTCCCTCATGGCACAGCTTTTCCTCCAGCTCTTTGCTGGAGGCTAATTGGTATGTAAATGAATGCTGTAAAATGGATATAATGGAGGGAAAAGGGGAACAAGGATTTCCTAGTTATTTGAACTCCCTTTGAGACTGAAGCTTTTTGTTCTCTGCAAAGTATTGAGCTATAAACAGGAGGCTCTGAGCAATGTTGACATCTTTTTTTTTTTTTTCTTTTTTGCCCTCTTCACCTGCTCTGCTGAAAAAGAAACGTACTCAAACTCAATTAGAAAATCAGGAGTTCTTTCAGCACTGACTCCTTTGGCAGGCACCTTTCCTGCACTCGAATCAAAGCTCTCAGTGAGGATGATGTTATAAACAAGAATAAAGATCTGTCACAATGAAAGCAAAATTTTCTTCTCCCCTGTAGAGTAGCCACTTGAGTTTCATGTGGCAACATGCAAGTAGGCTCTCAGTACTCATATGGAGGTGGTCAGGGATGGCTAATCCTATGCTAGCTGTATTTAAAGGATTCTGGGGAAACGAGCCTGGGTTACACTATTTAATCTCCATTAATTACTTCATTTCCACTGCAGCACGGACTTTCTGGAGTTCTTTCTTCAAGGGCCAAACCAGATTCTGAACACATGGAAAATACAGAGTTTCTTCTGTTGACTTGTTGTGAGTGCTTGTGATTCCCTTATCCTGGAAATAAGAAAGGTGCTACAATTGGCAGGAGAACAATTTGAGGCTGGGAACTTCAGCTTTTAAAGACCTCATGTTTGCTCAATTATGAGCCATTTTAACTATGTTCTGATAAGAAATTCCAAACTGTTTTAATAAGTGGCATTAGCAGGAGCTGGCAGTAGTAGTTGCAGTACATCCTGTATGTGATCAAACCCTCTTCAGTGCTGTGATATTGCTGCATCCCCAAGAGATGACAGCAGAATATTTCATGAACTTCAAAAATCCATTACCAAAGGGCTGCTACTCTGAGCTGTTCTGTACTTGCAGACTTGCATCTGATTGAAATGTGGTAGCTCCACATCTAATTTTGATCCTGATCTCTTTGGTTTTCATGACTTCACTTGCAAGGAACCTAGAAGACTTGTGAATGCTCGGACTGATGCTTGCAGGTCATGAGCATCCCCAGCAGTGGGTTAGATCTTTGCCTGAAGTAGCAGAAATACTTCTTTTGTAGCTTGCCCAATGACAAAGCCAAGGGAACTCTTGCTACACCTGGATGAGGCTAAATCAGTGCATCCTTTACTCCTGCTTTACTGGGCCACTTGAGAGGCTTGTAGTGGGTCTGGTAGCTCTGAAGTAGTGTGACCGTTCCATATTGGACTATCGACTTACTCTGAATTAGCACTTGGAGTTGCACTTTAAGCTGTTTGGCTCTGTTCATCTCTAAGTCTTTTGTTCTGTGGTGATCCAGACCTAGAGGCAGTGGAAAGGATGCCAAACTATATCCACCTGGATGATGTCTCAGTTCTTCCAGAGCAGGCAAGAGCAGTATGCAGATAATGGAGAGAAGTGCTCTACTCTCTCTTGGCTTCTCTAGGCATCAGCAGGGACCTCTTGACATAGGTGACTTGCAAGAAGACCTGAACAAAATCTGTTTGGAAGGAGGAAAGCTGTAGTTTCTGCTGGTTAAACCTAGCCAGGGAAATGGGGAGGTTACTTAGAAGTTAACACCTCCTGTTGCTCTTCTGTGCATTTTCTCTTGGTAATCCTAGATAATATATATGATCTGCCCCATTATTCACCAAGGAATTTAAGTGTTGTCCTCAGGACTTTGTGCACTCTCTGTGGTATCTGTTGTTCCTTAGGTCTCATGACTGTTCATGTTAATTCTGCCAAATCCTGAGACCAAGCCTTAGGCTGTTACCCTTTCCCCTCTCTCTAAATACAGGTGTGGAAGGCTCCTTCATCCCCACAGCTTCATTGTGCTCTTGAATGTATAAACAGATTTGAAGTTCAACCTGACCTTACTTATAAGCAAGACTCTCAAAAACTTAATATTGAAAAATTGACTGGAAAGCAGTCTTCTCTAGGCCTGACAGGATTAGGAAGTCCCAGCAGTGCATATGTAAAAGGGGAAGATGTGTTTTGATAGATCTTATGGCTGTCTCTTGTGTTGATCCTCAGAGTATTTCATATACAGGGTTAATTCAGAATATTACATCTTGCATCCAGGGAATGAGGCCACTAAATGACACCAAAACAGCCTGTGAACAAGAATTTCTCCTGATAATGGGTATTTACTCACTAGCTTATCCACTGAATTGGTGGA
>KZ505652.1:1632449-1702019 GCA_002844005.1 Limosa lapponica baueri | reverse complement strand
TTTTTTTTTTTTTGCAATGTGCTAAACAGAATTAGTTTAGAGGGCAATTTAGTTCAGGATAGGATCTGTGGAGCTTTGCAGAAGGGGAATTTGGCATTTTTCCAGCTGCTCTGTTTGAGCTGTGGATTAAGTGCCTGGCCTGGATCCAGCAGAGCTCTGCCTTCTCAGTATCAGCACGGGGCCAGAAGTGCTGATCTCAGTGCAGTGGAGATGAGTTTCCCTTTCCTGAGCAGCACGTGTCCTGCACCTACACAGAGTAGTGAGCCCCAGCGATAAGCTTACATGGATGCTGTGATATTATCCTTACTCCCCTAATCCCTGTTTTGTTGCTTCCAGGATTGTGAGCGTGAAGGAGACCCGGCTGACAAGTCTAGTGGCAAACTTCTTGGTTGGCCTCTCACTCCTGCTCCTCCCGTTCCCTCTCCAGTGGATCCCAAAGCCGGTCCTCTATGGTCTCTTCCTCTACATTGCATTGACCTCCATTGATGGAAACCAGCTCTTTGAAAGGGTGGCTCTCCTGCTCAAAGAACAGGTACATAAACTGGGGCACCAGCCTGGTGGAAAAGAGAAGGAAATTTTATTTACAGCCTTAGCACAAAACCGTGCCAGGAGCTAACGTGGAAAGCTGCTGGTGTTGGGAATGGGGTTACCCCCAAAACTCATGTTCTTAAGAGGCTGATTTCCAGCTGCAACCTGCACTTTGCATATCCTTTTCGCCTTTCTCTGCAAAGAGGGAGTGAAACTTGATATCTGTAGCTTAGCCTGGCTGCCACCAAGACATGAGCATGAGAAGTCTTTGCCATTAAAGCGGACAGATGAGTTGGAGAATAATGCAGTGTCAAACAACAAGTGGCATGGTTATTGTTGGGTTTAAAAAAAGGTGGTAACTGAATTGTTCATAGAATTGCACTGCATCTTGTCTGTCTTTCAAGTTGTGCATAAATTGCAGAGCATTTCCCTGCCACAAAAGCATTTTAGCTTTCTTGTTCATAGCAATGTCTTGGATATAATCCTGCTCTTTTCAGTCTGCTAAGAATTGCTCTGGAGACCAGTTCTGCAGAGGCAAAGATGAGTGCATTGATGGAGCCAGGATAGCTGCTACCAGTGAAGACACCTTCTAAACTGTGTAGAGTGCAAACCAAAAATACGAATTCAAACAATGCCTTTTAAAAAAAAGCAGTCGCACAAACTGTTGCTCACTGAATGTAGGGTTTGTAAGTTTTAAAAAACCAACTGTGGTGGCACGTCAGCATGCCATGTATTTTAAAACCAATAAAATATTAAAAAGCACATGCATAATGTCAGTAGATGGTGATCTTTTGCTTTCCCCAACAAAGATTCAGAACAGGTAATTTTTCTGCTATAACTTACACTTTCATTTTGACTTGTGTGAAATGCCACAAGATAGGATTTTAAACTCGAAATGAAATTACTTGCATCGTTGAAACCCTTCTGATGTGGGATGAAAACAAATCTAGAAGATCTATTTTCAAGCTGTTTCTATTACGAGTGCTAAGAAGGTGTTAGCTTGCAGTGTAGCAAGCAATAACGAATCTGCAGCTCACCTTCTCTTAGTAAGAAGGGTCAAGGGCTTAATAAGCCCAACATTTGGCTCTGCATCTCTGCTAATATATCTCAATCTCTAATATTACATCACAGAGGTTAAAACTGTGAAATCCAGGTAACGATTACATTTGTAAAGTTAATTTTTTGAATCAGGATTGAATAGTTACTGATGTATGTGGAATATTACTTCTGTTTCTAGTACAAATTATGTGTGGAATTTTCCAAGCTTCTGTTTGGAAAATTAAAAAGTATTCTCAAATACGGAGATCTCCCTTTTCTGGAAACCTTTTAATGAGTCATGGCACAATCTGAAATCCATTGAGTCTGTATCGGTGCCAGCAGACAGTCGCTCATACTCTTCATTGATGTATAGACAGTGAGTCAAAGCCTGTACTCAGACATGAGCAAGTAACTGTCAAAAGAAACCACGAGCAATATTTAGCCTATTAATGTCACTTCTCCCTCTTCTTTCTCAAAAATGAATAGCTTATATGAGTTGTGAAAATCACTGCAGTCTGAGTACAGCCTTTTCTCGCACCTCCCCGGTCTTGTCTCCTGGTATTCCCCCACCAGGGTTCAGCCAAGAAGTGGGACCACCAGGGGCAAGCATGGAGTCTGATCAGCAGAGGACAGAAGGCTGTAAAAAAATCATAAGGAGCTGGCTTTCAGGTGGAGAAACCATCCAGCAGTAACAACACCCACATCTGCTTACCATCAGCCCCCTGCACACCCCCACAGGCACTTCACATGTTGCTGCAAAGCCCTGATAATCCTACTCAGGGGAATCTCATTACTGTACTTATCAAGATATTTTATTGCACTCCATATGCTCCCAAAGGCAATCTTAGCTGTGTGGTGTGTCTTTTCTTCCCCAGGTTTCTAGTGCCCAGTCATCTTCTGTGTGTTGCTGCCAATGCTGTGGTTTAAGGCACTTGCTTTAACCCTACAAATCCTGCATTCAGCTTTTGAACCTGTTAAGGACTGATGTTAATGCACCCTGTGTGTTTTTTTGTAAATTGACGACTTCCTTAAAACCCTTGTGTTCAAAAGCCTGTGCCACATTCTGCAGTCACAAGTCCAGATGACTGCATATCTAACGTGTAATTCTTCTCTTCCCAGACTGCTTATCCTCCAACACATTACATCCGCAGAGTGCCCCAGAGGAAGATCCACTATTTCACAGGCTTGCAAGTCCTACAGCTCCTCATCCTCTGTGGTTTTGGCATGTCACCATTGCCCTACATGAAGATGATCTTCCCGCTCATCATGATAGGGATGATCCCAATCAGGTATGAAGCTTGGCTGCCTTTTTTTTTTTTTCCTGTCTCTTTTACCTACAGGCTTCAGACTTGGATTGCAGGAAGTTTGAGTGGTCTAGAAGGGCAACTGGTACTTTCTTGAGTAGCCAGATCCTGTAATTGGGTGATGATGACTCCTTTTTCACCAGCTGCTCAAGCTTGAGGAGAAACAGTGCAGAGAGTCTGTGATTTCACTGCAAAGGGTTCTGGGCTGGCAGGTACTCTTCCAGCTAGCTGAGAGGCAAATAAATCTCCTTTTGCAGTTTGTGAGATGCCTGATCTTCCTGAGAAGCTGTAGTCTGAGCCTTCCTTCTAGGTGCTATTTGATAAAGTTCTTTCTTGCTTTGCAATTTGATTTCCGAAGGCCTGTGCTTCGAGCAGAGCTAGAAACTTTTCCTAAGAGGAATACTTATCTCTTAGCTAGTGCTCTGCTGTGGTGACCTTGCAGCCCTCCTGCACTGCTGAATGCCAATGCCAATGATCAGCTAGGTTGAACTGGCCACATTTAGTCTTAAAATGTATCTTTAAAACTGGGAGGACCCTAGAATATATTGCGGTCTTCAGAGAGAATCATTGAGAAATTTAACTAATGTCTGTCTTGGTGTTCATTAACAGTGACTGCCCATCATTCTCCAGCTAAATCATTCATGCTCCCCATCCTTTGGATATAATGAGAAGCCATAATAAGATCTTAAAAGGAAGAGATCTGTTTCCAGTCCACTTGATTATTTTTAGGCCAGTGTGGTATCTGGCAATATCTGGTTGTCTTTGAGCTGGCAGTCTCAGAGATTTTCTGTCTGATCTTAAAGTTTCAGGGCTACCAATGTGTGATAATCTGCAAAGGCAGCCATTGTGGTGTTTTCCTTGGGTGATAAAGATGGGTCCAGTTCTTTTCTAAAACAAAAGCAAATGTCAAAACTACCACAACTTTTAACAGGATCAGGTTAGAGCTATTTGGACTGGATTTTTAAAGATAAACAAAATCTTGGAAAACACTGAAATGATTGTTCCTATGGTAAGAGTCTCTCAGCCACCCTTTACATAGACGCCACTTTGGATGACAGGTTAAGTGGCTGGTAAATACTTCAACTGTGTGCAGAGCTGGATGATTGACTCTTGTGGGAATTGCAAGGCTCTGCACAGAGCAGCTCAGTACAGAAAAGAAAATGTGGGACACTCTTTGCCAAACATTCAAGTATCAGACATAGTGTAATAAGCTGAAGTAGCATGGAGAGAGTGCTGTCAAAGAACCTGATTTTGCAATAAAAGCTAGATAATTTGGTGGTGCAAATAAATCTTCTTTTGAGTAAATAAGATACTGTCATCTTATACTAGATCTGTTGCTAACTCATTTCTTTTTCCAGAGCAGCTTTTTCAGTAGCTGGATAATCAGCCCTGCTGCTAAGGGGAAGATGGTGCTACCTGGCTTAACACAGAAATTTGCCCTTGACTTTCCTTTCTCTGATTTCTTTTGCCTTCATGTAGTTTCTGTGGACTCCAGCCGAGAAGGCAGCACTATGATGCATGAGCTCTGTAGTTAACAATGACTTTTTCACAAAAATTTGGCACTCTAAATAGATGAGACAGAATAGAAGAAATTAAATATCTTTTCTCTTTTTTTAAGAAGTGAAGGGAGGAAGAGGAGATGGGACAGTGGCCAGGGGTCAGAGTCAAGAATCAAACCCAGATGAGTGAGTCATGGCTCAGTGTTCCATCCAGAAAACCAGCCATGTTACTTGTCTGTCTCAAAGCTACACTTCCATCTGTCCAACAGCATTAGATGCATGATTTGCATTGTCAGTGGTGAGGGACCATCATTTTCTGCTGGCGTACTGTTAATGTGAAAGATAATGGATTTCAATGGCTTCTCATTATTGCAGTAGAGAACAGCCTGCTGGGAGAAAATGTGATCTCTTTGGGTATCCCCAGTTCCTGGCTTTGATTCAAAACTTTGGAATGACTAGTTTTTAGTTGCTCAGAGAGGAAGAATCTTCTTTCCAAGTTCTCTGTGATGCTTATCTGTGCTCCTGCAGCTCTGTAACATTTTATTTCATGACAGGTCTATTTAAGCAGATTCTGGTACTTCTCAGTAGTAAGTGCTGTTTGGGATCTCTTGCATATCTATTGAAAAGGACCTTCCAACTCTTAAACTGGTTTCCTAGTGCCTTGGGCCTTATTTTAACAGCTGAAGAATAGCTTCCTTGTTAAGCAGGCAAAAGTGTCGAACTAAATATGCAGTAGGATTTAATGAGAGCAACTTCATAGCATATTGTTATAGTGCCATGCCTTTCTCACCCAAATATGTAAATTCATGAGGATGTTCTTGCAAACAAACAGATGAAAAAAAACAAACTCCCAAAGTAAGGGAATCACTGTCTCCATGATCCAATGCGGAACCCAGACACCAGCTAGGGATGGAATCTTGCTAGCAGCTGGAGGAATGAATGTCATAGTCCTTCTTAGCCTCTTGTTGTGGTCTCAATTCTTGCTGATATATTTGGTGTTTCTCTAAAGACCAAAGCTTCTGGGTTGTCTGTTAAAGTTTCTTTGTGATGAGAGTTGAAAGGAGTGACCTGGGATACTTGGAGAACTGAGGAAGTGCAATACAAATAACCCTTGAACTGCAGGTATTTTAGCTGACGTTCCCACGATAGGGAAAGTGGTAAAGAAAGTAGAAATGAGAAATAAATAGTAATTCTTGGCAAAATAACACATGCACTAGCAAACTGGAGGCAGCAGAAAGCCAGCTACCTGCTTCCCCAGGACAAACCAGGAGTGTAGCTGTGGGTTGGGTGACACAGCATGTTTTTGGCACCTTGAAGACTTTGTGGTGACAGAGTGCTCTAGGAGAGAGACTTTGTGAGGATGAGGATGTTCTCTTTCCTCTTGAACTGAAATGAGGAGGCTTCTTCCAGGAAGAACTCTGCACTGTTATTCCTATAAATGCTGTATTTTCTTGCAGGATTGGTTCTTTTTACTTTCCACCACTTAATCTCCCCTTCAGCTGGGTGAATCTGTTGTGTGCATGGCTATGAACAAACTCAGCTGAGAGTCTTAAGACAGACGAAATGTTACATGACTGTAGACAAGCACTAATTCTCTCTCTCTGGTTCAATCTTAGGTATAACCTGCTCCCTAGGATCATCGAAGCCAAGTACTTGGATGCTATGGATGCAGAGCATTAAATGGGGTCCTCCGCATGCGGAGCAGCGAGGACATCTCTTTTGGAGTTGGAAGGCAGCTTTGCTGAGGTGTAGAACAATCTATCTGCAGTTTTCTTTCACCACTTTCTTTCTGCTCTAATATGGCATTGGTAATGCACACATATCAAAGACCAATTGAGTGTTGAAGTGTCAGACCAAACCAGCCTTGGACTTGGGAGGACAATTCTCTTTGGAGCTGTAAGGCAAGCAAGCTTTATGGAAAATGCTACTTTCCACATCCCAAAACTGGAAACCCCGAAGATCAGCATGTCCGTACAGCTGGAGCATGTGTTCCCAGAGTTGTCATGTGTTCCTTTGTTTGAGGGGTGGGGGGAATCTCTTTGGTTTTTTTAAGCACCATGTCCCTTTCTTTCAAAACACTATAAGGACAGCAACTGACACTTCTTTTACAAAATGACAGTTCTGTTCTGGCCTTTGAATTTGATTTCTCATGCATCCAGTATTCCCAAGCTGGTATTCTGAGCGGGATGGCCTCATGCTAAACCACTTATGTCAGGAGGGATGTCTGGCCATCTCTTCAGATCCAGCAGGGTTGGAAACAGATATAATTTGTACTGATACAACCCACAGCTTTGAATATTTAATTCCTATGAATGAGCTGGAACTATTCAGAGGCTGGGCTTGCATGGCGATGTTGATGAAACCACATCTGGGTCTAAGCTATTTGGGAGTTATTTTGGATCTTTCTACCATTACTTCTCGGTAATCAAACACAGAAATGTAGTTTTGCACAACTGCAACATTCTTGCTTGCACCCAGAGTCAGATGCTGAAACTTATCAAAGGGCAGTTGTGTTAATGATTGCATATACATATGTACAGTAGTGCCTATGTGTACATATATACATATGGATTTGTGTATATATTTTGCATAGATATACAAATAGGCCTGATTCTTTCAAAATATCAAAAGTGTTTTGTGCGGTCTGTGTTACCCGTGATGTCTTGACCATATTTTTGTTCTCTGCTTCAGAGCTGCTTTTTCTTATTTGAGATACAGTCACTTTTTTCCTTTTGAAGCTGCTCAGTTACTGGTTTTGTTCATTTGTTGCTTTATTCAAGGTGTTTCTTTGCTTTCTTCTTTCCATGGCTTGAGACCATCATTCTGTCTTCATGCTCCAACATGTGAATTTTGCATTTAATTTTAATGTACAGCATGCAATGAAAGTTTTCCTCTTCCACCTAATCAATATTTGTTGGTCATTTCATTGTTTCTGTTTTGTAGCTAATCTCCAGTTTTCCCCAGTCCCAGACATTATATTATATTTCTGGATGAATCTAACTTCTGCTGTCTTTTGTATTTCAGTTTATTTAATTTTGCTTGTACTGTGGTCAGTTTTCTTATTTGGAGTACTGTGAAACAAGCTGCCCTTTAGTTCAGTGCTTGCCCTTTGCTGCACACTACAGATCACAGGTGAAGTGTTAAGAAAAATGTGCACCTCTGAATTTAATGAACTTTCAAAGCAGTAGAAATGAGGGAAGAGAATTCATATAAAATAAAATGCAAATATATTATTAGCACAGAGAAGTGTTTCTTACCAATTGCTTGCCCGGTAAATGGTGCAGTTTTTATCAACATGTGCCCTACTGACAGGGTGTTCCTCTACATGGTGAGGAAGACCAACTCTCTAATGAGGGAGGAAGGAATTGGGTAAAAAGCTCCTATGCTGAAACTAAGCCAGACTCACTGAAGATTTGGTGTATTTGCACTAAATATCAGACTGTATTTCATCTTAATGTAGCTGCCTACGGCTTTAAAACATGTATGAAAACTAAAATGTTATTTTCGTATGAAACCCTTCATCTGTGTATTGATACGTGATGGAGGAGAGCAGTAAGAGTTGTTCCCAAGAACGTGGCCATGGTTTATGTGTCCCCAAGCCGGGAAAAGCCCTCAGCTTAGCAAGCAAAACAATGTCGCATAACCTTGAAAGCATGACCTTCATGTTGCACCAACCAACTCTTGTGGAACTGCTGAGAAGTCTCAGGGTCAGGTTGACCACCCCAGTACATCAAAGCAGGTAATGCCATGCGTTTGGCTTTCAGTCAGTCTTGGAGGCAGCAGGGGTAACTTGTGCTATGTCTGATAAGTGGCATCACAGCAGTTATAAATCCAAGTGTGGTTTCTGGCTGCCTTCGTCAATGTTTCCTGGCTTTTGAGTCATTTCTGTGGTGAGATCACTAATAGCTGTTACTAAGGTCTACATGTATAAACAGGGGCCAAAAGTGTCAGCAAACAGGATTTTGGGGCAGTGCGAAGGCAGAGGTGGTAAAAGTATGTCTGATCTTCAGTCAACAGAAAAAGAGCAGGTGACAGCAAACAGTTCAGTACCTGTTGTAAGACAGGGAGTGCAAAGGCGTGATGATGTCTGAATAACACGCTTTTCCCATGGATGTCAAAAGATTTAACCAAAGGTAGAATGAAAAGCATCATCCTGTGGTTGAGTAAGCTATTAAATGCACATGTCCTGGGGTTGCATTTCTGGTGTCTTGGCTCTTGGCAGGAAGAATTCACCCTGTGGGCTGGTTTAAATCACATTCTGGATGCTGTGACTGGAGGAAGGAGAGGATGTGCCCAAGGGAATGCGGCTCTGGTCCTCTTTGAGGAAAAGCAGAGGCACTGGGTGAAATTTCCTCCAGCACAGAGCATGGTGGGGTGAACTGGCATGCAGGTCTTGCCAGAGGAAATAGTTTTGATATGTACCCTCCATCCCCCCACTTAGAAGGACCAAAAATGTCCCCATTTAAAGCCTCTTTGGAAACATCGATTTTGGGAAGTGTCAAATGCTGCTACTGAGATCATGTAAAATCCAAATAGCTTGGAGGGGTTAAATATCCATCACAACTCTTGTTTGTGTCTTTTATTGCTGTTGCTTTACCAGTATGACTTCAGTGTTTGTATTTTTCTTTGTAGCATCAATAGGATTCTGTTTTGCAGGGTTTTCTTTCAACAGAAGTCAGGGGCCAAAGAATCAACTGATGGGAAATCAGCACCACTCAGAAAAAGAAGTTGTGCTGGCTTAGACTCGTTGAACATTTGGACCCATGTCTCAATATATGGCTATAAGGGAGATGTGAGACTCGAGGCCTCTTGTCTCATAAGGGATTGTAGTGATCCTGCAGAAGATTTTTTTCATACAAGAACCTTTTCTCTTCTTGGTTGCTTCTGGTTTTGCTGACTTAAGTGCAGGCGTTTCCAGGAAGTAGGCTAACTAGGGAAGGAGCATTTGTTCAGAGTTGATTGAGCACTTTAATACTTCTGTGAAGGTTAAGACAATTGGAATGTAAAAAGTTTTATTATAAGCTCTTTATATACGCACAATGCTATGTATAACTGTTGCCAAAGAACTGGGTTTGAAAGATGATGTTAGCTATTAAAAGAGTCCAGGATGTTCACCTGGAACTGCAAGGTAGTAAAAAGCTTCTGAAACAAGTGGATTTTGAAAGTTACCTTTTGACAGCTGCCAAAACAATCAGAAACTGAGGATAGAATAAACTTCTACTCTCAAACTTGTAGTTTTTGATCCTTGCATTGAATGTAGGAGCTAGAAGTTAGCTTGACAATTAAAATTGGATTTATACCTGAATAGTTTTGTTGGTCTGAGACTTATTTTGTTGCCTTCAAAAATACCATTGACACGTTTCCGTTGACATGGGAATAGATGTGTTTCTCCATGTAAATTAAGGAAAGTTCGTGAAACTACAGACTGCTGAACAGGCAGCATAGCACTTTCTAGATTGCTTAGGAAGCAAATCTGACAACTTCACTAGCAGCAATCCCCAAATTCTCTGGCGTCAACATTTGAAGCTATTAATAAATGTCAAGCTCTACTTGGATATGCATCAGTGCGTTGCTGTGAAAGGATGGGCATGAAGTAAATGAATTCAACTGGTTTGCTTTGGAGCTGCCATCTGCTGAAGTGCTTCAAGATGAGCTCAACAACTGTGGGATGTGATACACACTTCCTGATGACCTGTGTGAACTGGGATGCTCTGAAAACAAATACAGTAGATGGTCATGTTTCCATATACTGTAGTTCAAAAAGGTCCATATCCCCAGCTGTACCAAAAGACTAAAACTGTTTGTAGACTTGGATATCGTATTTGGCTGCTTTAGAAACTGCTGCTGAGTTGTGTTTTATGGACACTCTTTGAAGCAATGTTAAGTTGGTCAAAGCTGGATATAGCTGGAGAACACTTAGGGGGGTAGGAAGGAAGGGGTTGGGATTTTTTTTGTGGAATTCTCAGCAACAAAAAAGGGACCTGAGACATGCAATGTCATCAAAAGCACCTACCATTTCCCAGTCTGTGTCCCACTAAGCATTTATCTATCTGTTGACACAGATCAAGCTTTTTTCTAGTTCCTTGTGTTCTGTATCTACCTTTTGTAGTGTTTATACCTTCCTGGAAGATTAATGAGCAGAACCAGGGTTGGCTCAAACTCGTCTCTTGCGTCTGTCCCCCCAAAACTTCAGTGCAAGCCATTTTATGTCATCTCCTGACCCAGCTCTCCCCTTCCCCAGCAGTTCTCTGGAAGCTGGCTCTGGCATCCCCATTGTGGAAATGCTGCCAGAGTGCCGAGTGGGAATTTTTCTCTGGAGAACTTGAGCCTGTGTCTGAGCAGCAGCATGGCAGCAGCCAGTCCCTTGGGGCTTGCTTTGCCATAATAGGCAATTATGAAGGATCCATAATTGTCCTACAGTTGCACTGTCTTCTGCATCTCTTTAGATGATTGCTTTATGGTGCAGTGTTCCAGTTGGGCTGTCCTCCTTTCAACTGTCAAGCTTCCAAAACAACTTAGACATAATGGGATGGGTTTGCTCCATTTTCTATCTGTGCTGAGGCCTGTGGATGTTAGAAGAGAATAGTCTTCTCTAATTGTTTTCATATCTAATTATGGCATTTAAGTACCAAACCCTGTCCATTACACCACTGGCTGCAGATCTGGTTGCAAAGAGCAAATCATCAATATTGTGTAAAAAGCAGACAGACGAGGGAGTTGCCGGAGTACATGCTTTAGAAATACAAATTAGCACTTTCCTCTTCAACTTTTGTGTGTTTTCCTTTCAAACTAAGGACAGTCCTTGGCTGTGTCTGTCTTTCTGTTGTAGAAAACTCTGCATGAGCTTGGATCACTTGGCATTGTTCTGATGTCACATTAAATATTAAGAGTTTGTCCTAGGGGAGATGCCGCCTTCTGCTCCCCATCTGCATCTCTGCTGCAAAGAGCTGCTTACTTGGAGAGATGAAGTCTGCTCTTGGAGCAGAAGAGGGGGATGCATGTGGTATCTCAGTTGGTGATCTGTGTGATAAACTCTTGCTGCTGTAAAAGCTATCAGTATCCCTTGTAGCTGCAAGTGGCACTCCCAAAGGTGAACAAAATGGCAGAGAGTGGGAAAAAACAGCTTGCAATTAAATTCTCTCCCTCTTGACCTTGAGCCATGCTGGATATTTGCTCTTAGCATTAAAAAAAAAAAAAAACACAAACAAAACAAAAAAAAAAAAAACCCACCTCTTTGGCAGTAAAGTGTTTGTTATGTGATCAGGGTTTTGCAGAAAATGAGCATATCAAATTCAAGAGCTGGAGTATCCGTTTCGGTGCTTGGGAGGCTTGCTGAAGGGCTGTGATCACTTCTCACTCTGCCTATCAGCAACAATTGGTGTCTCAGCACGCTTTTTCCAGGGATTGAATTTAGATAAGTTTCATGTGATCGGATGACTTAGATGGCTTTGCTTCTGCAAGTGTCCGTGTGGCAGGGTGGCATGGCCATGCTGGTCTCTGCCAGATGTGGCTAGAGCAGAAAGTGCAGCCCTCGGTGCTGTGAGAGATGACATCTCTGGTTTTGCAGGTGATCTCTTTTGAGGAGGTGGTTGATTGACATCTGAGTGACATGACCGAGCTCATGCAGTGTACCCTCCTCTCTGTGAACGGCTTGCCTCGGGAGCCGTGTTAGCCACCTTTCTATTATTTAAAGCACGTATCTTTACTGTCACGTATTTCTGAACTTCTCAACTTTGGGACCAGTGCCACTGAACTCAGACTGCACCCCCAGCAGAATCCCATCCTGCATAAACAGGCTTTTCAGTGATTCACATCTTTATTGTGGAGCTTCCTTCACCTGCCCAGGTGTTAGCAGCTACCTCCCATCTCCAAGACTTCTGAAGCCAAAGTGTAATTGGGGCCCTGGTTTTAAGTGCCCCTGTCTGGAAGCTGTGGCTGCTGGGACTGTGCATTCCCTGGCAGGTGCTGGGCTGTGATCTGAAGTGCCCAGCAGGTCTAAGTGGATCTGTTCCCACGGGAGAAAGTATGATTCAGCTGCAAAGCACACCAGCTGCTGGAAAGTGAGAAGCTTACTGTGCTGTTTGACCCTTTGAGGATTTAGCCTCTTGCTTGTGGTGGAGCCGCTCTGATTTAGTAAGGTGGCTTAGTGCCCTGTTATTTTCAGAAGTGTTTAGCCCTTCAATTCTCCCTGTCCTCTTTATTGATGTGAAGTTGTACCTTGTTCCCACACAGATGTTGTTACCCCAGAAAACAAGAATTCTCTTACTAGAGCACACCAATTCATCTGCTAGAAAAAATACCTTACTTCTCCAAAGCATGTGCTCTTGAATGTTAGTGCAAACTAAACCCCCTTCCCCTTGGTCTGACCAAGGGGCTGAAAGGGGCTGTATCTTAAGTACTCCCTCACTTTCCCCTCCTGCTTTCCTTGGAGGGTGTGTAAATAAGCTCTGAGGAAGTGATTTAAGAAGAGGAACGTTCCTGAGGCAGGGCCACCTCATCTCAAATCCTGCATTCCCTTTCCATATGGGAGAGTGCTAGCGGAAACACTTGGCTGGGGCAGTCTGCAGCGTACCAGGAGAAGACCGGTGGTGGGTTTAGTTTCCATTATGTCACATGGCATGTAACCAGTTAAATATTTCTGTATCTGGTGACCAGGAGGTTTCCGTCACAGATTGCTGGGGAACTATTTTAAGTGAGGGGAAGCACATGTTCCTATTTAGGGAGATACGGCCCATAGATATTGCGCTTGCTAAATATGCTCTTAAAGCGCATGCCTCTATCTAGTGTTGATTTTACAGTGAATGATTTCTTTTGATAAGAGTTGCTTGGGGAGGGGGGAGGGAATTCCTTTATTGTATAAGGAAACTCTGTATTTAAAAACAAAAATAAAAAGAAATATACTGTTTATATATTTCTACTTTGTGCCTAATCAGTGTCCTTTATTTAACCTTAAGCTCCCAGCATAGTGTGGACTTCTCTCCTAGTACTGATGTACATATTTCTCTGGTAACTGGCAGGGATCTCTGTAGTTGAGATACTTCTGTAATCCCCAACACTTGTGGCGTTTGGGCATCTCAACTGTGCTGGTACGGACACACCTTGCCTTACCCATGAGAGTTTGGGGACCTAAAAATGGGATTCCTTCATCCTTTAATGGGGAAACCTAAGAAATAACTGCACCTTTTACCTGATATGGTGCACTGAAAGCATCTGGACCTGGGTTAGCATTGCCCTTGTGGCTTTGACTTCCTTGGCATAATCCAAACCAGAGATGAGCCCAAGACCTAATGAATTTTGTGTTGTATGGTAGCCTGAGAATGATACACTTCTCCATGGAGTAAATTCACTAGTTACCTACTACCGGATCCAGGCTTGGATAGTTGCTCTCCAGCTCCATCTAGCCAGTCAAGATCCTTGAGGAGCTCACTCTGCAGAAAGGGGCTTTTTGCCTGTGAACACAAGCTGAGGCTGAGGTAAGTGTAAGACAGGGAATGGCCCTGTGGGTCTGGGAGCGTTATCTGAGAGGAGCTGGAGTCTGCAAACTTGCTTGTTGCTTCCAATCACTGAATTTCTCTGTGTCCTGTGGGATTCACCCTCCACACAGAGGGCCAGGTCTGGCTTCTGGCAGCATGGGTTGCCCTAGAGGCAATGTTGGTGACCCTCTTATATATATAATTTTTTTTTTTTTTTTAAATATATATATAAAAAAAATACAGGAAAGGTGATCAGGAAAAGGGGGAAACAGTCCTTGCAGTGTTAACTTCAGAGGGCTGTTGAACATGTGGGCAGCCTCAAATTTTTGGGGCCTGAGCTGCTCCATGCTGTGGCATGGGGACCTTTGGGATGTGCCACTCCCTGGGCAGGGAAGGAGTACTCAGATTGTTTGGTGCACCAGTCTTGTACCAACCGCTTCTGCAGAAGGGTGGAGTGGTCGCAGGGTTTGGGGCGGGGGTGTGGTATGTCAGGAGCCCTCTTTGCAGCTCTATGTTGCTTTCAGGCAGGTAGATTGCATCTTCCTTCACAGCAAGGTCCTAAAAGGGACCTCTAAAAGAAGTCAAGCACAGAGATTCTCAAACTGGTGTGAGGACTTAGGTCTTGGCAGCAAGAAGCAGCTTGGAGTGGGGCATGTGAAAAATACCTCTCCCTTCTGAGATCTTAGGCTGCGAGGAGGGATTGCATAGGTGGGGGAATTGTCCTGAACACCTGGGGAAACCCTTGCAAGAGTGGAGAGCAAGAGTGTATTCCTAACCAAGGCTGCTCCCTCCTGGACAGGCTGAAGGTCTCAAGCGTGAGACCAAAGAATTGGTAAGAAGTGGTTGTGCACCCATCAAATACAACCTTCTGGGAGTCACGGGGTCACCTGAGCCTGTGGTCTCTCTGTGGCAGCTGCCTTTCTCCAATCCATGATGGCTTCTTTACAGGACACCTCCCAGGTCCATGCTTGGTGCCTAGGAGTAGCTTGGGAAGGCTGTACAGCACCTTTGGGCTGAGGTGAGGTGTAGTGAAGGGCTCAGTGCTACAGCAGCGAGCCCCTCAGGATGGGTGCTGAAGAGCAGGGAGGAGGTGGGCAGGACATGCTTGTCAGCACCTGGATGTCACAGTATGGAGTGCTAGCAGATGGCCGTCTCCTCACAACTGTGGGCAGCCTGGCAAGGCCATAACACTTCGAAGTGCAAAGTGTCCCCATTCAAAGCAGGTGTCTAATAATAGTGGTTTAAACATCAGTGGCATTTGGTGCAAATCTGAGCTGGGGAAGGAAGGGGTCAGATGGGGACATGTTTCCCCTCAACCATGTCCTTCCTTTCCCACCAGGACACACACATGCAATGCACCAGGAGCTTTGCAGGAAGGGTTTAAATTGACCAAAAATTACACGGATAAACTGTTCAAACAGGAGTGAGGCCCCAGGGATGAAATCTGTGGGTTTGCCCTGTACTGTGTCTTGATATGGAGGGCATGGAAAAAGGGATTGTGTAGGATGGCTGCATCTGGGCTTTCCTTGAACTGACAGGAGCTTGTCAGTACATTTCCCTTTTCAATGTGCTGCTTTGATTTAAACTGAAAAGGGAGTTGGCATATTCCTCCCTGCCCTTTCCAACCCTACGAAGGACTGAAATATCTTCCCAATGTGATCCCGGTCTGATGGGGGGTCTGGCAGTGTCCCCAGATGCGCTCATACCACTGAAGGAAAGCTGGTGAGAAAGGACCTGTTAGCCCCTGTGCACTATCTTGGGGGGATTGAAGACTGAGAGATGGTCCAGAAGAGAAAGCAGCAGAAACGTTGCAGCCAGCAAGGGGTCAGGTATCTCAAGTTCTTGGTGTAAGAGCTAAAAAAGCCATTAATTGTAGCTTTTTTGATATTTGGGGTGGGTTTTTTTGTTTGTTTCCTGGCAAGCAGCTTGCAGCCCTGAGCCTTCCCGGGCACCCAAACCTGCTGTTTTTCATCAGGGATTTAATCTGCTGAGAGCAGGTGCCATCTAGGGGACAGACAAAAGAAGACAAGGAAAGGTTTCATTTCCAAACTTGACAATACTTGCTCCACCGCCCCAACCCACCTGCAGCCTCCAAAGGGTCTCAGCACACCTCTGCTTCCAGTCCTTCTGGCATCAAGCATGAAGAACCCCGGGCTCAAAATGGGGAACTGGTGGTCAGCCCCTAATCCCGGAATGAAAGCTTCTGCCTTCATGCCGTGCTCATGCCCAAAGCCACGGACCAGAGAAGCCTGCACTGAGGTTTTTCTTTGGTGGCTCGCTCTAAGCATGTGGAGGAACAGCAAGTGAGACAGAACGCTGCGAGCTCGCTTCTCTGTAAGCACAGCCCGCGTGTCCAGCTCTAGGTTTGCCCTGATGTCCTGAAGCAGCCTTCCCTCTCCCTGCTGCCCTCCAGAGGGCCATATCTGGCTGGCTTTTAGAAAAGGTTTGGCCAGGGATGCTTGCTCGGCATCACCCACTTCTCTCCCTCTCCAATTTGGATGGTCCGGAGGTGTAACACCAGGACCATGCGTCGAGGGGGGCTGGTTCGGCACTGCATGAGTCTCTGAGTCCACAAAACTAAATCAGCACCTACCTCACTGCGTATTAAAAATTAGGCTCTACCTACACCCTTGGAGATGGTGGATGGGAGAGCAGCAGGTCCGTACTTTGAATAAACAATGGGAATAAATAATGAATAAATAAATAGATGATACCAGCTCACTAATAAAAGTCTGGCAAATGGGTGGCTATGACTGTGAGCCAGAGCTGCAAGGCTAAAGCGCTTGTGTTGGAAACTTCAGCTAAATCTCTCATTCTTCACCTGTTTCTCTCCTATTTCAAGCTTTTTGATTTTTTTTTTTTCTGCTAGCTTCATCAGCCTCTGTTTTAGCACTCACTGTGGACAGCTTCAGAGTGGACAGGAGGATCTGCAGGCCAAAAGTTTGCTGTCAGGGGCTCCTATGCCTCCACCTCATCCCCATCCTGTGGCAAATGTCCCTCCAGTTCATCCACATCCTCCCCTGGAGCAATCCCACCTTCGTGGGATGTTGGGATGAGGCATTGGTGCTGCCAGCACATGGCTTGCCCTGGCTATAACTGTGATGGGGCATAGAGATAATTTTTTGATAGCCCTCCCAGATAACTAATATTTGCAAATCATGGAAGATTTAAACACTAAAAGCTGCTTGCTGTCTGTGCAGGCTCCAGCAGAGGGAGTGTGGCTGTTTCTGAGAGTGTTAATACCCACTTCTCTTCAGCAAATGCACCTTTTTGAGATGAGCTGTTTGGATGTCTCCTATGGATGGCGTTTTCCCACGAGGTTCCCAATTGCTCCTCATCTGCTCAAATAATAAAAGGTATGGAGTGTCTTTATAAATAGATGAAAGTTTATTATTTTTTTTTCCTATTCTGGGGAGATCCAGTAAGAAAAAAAAACACAACAAAACAAAGACCTGACTCTGAGAGTTTTAAGTCACAGGTAGATCGTTAACTTACCGGTGCTACATTGGCTTTTCCCTTCATGGAAAAAGATTTTAGGTAGAAAGCCCTTTGCTGGTTGGATTCGTGTGCTGAAATTCTTTGGCTACCAATGTCACTGCTATGAGACCGGTCCCATGGGGCGCCCTGAGCTGTGTCCTCTCACTCTGCCCCGGCTATTTGCCTCCTTCCCAGAGGATGGATTTCTGCAAGGAGGAAATTCCCTATACTGCTGCCGTGGTGCAGAGGGAAGCTAAAGAGATGCAGGGATGCTTGGATAGGCTGGGGGCTTCATGCCTTGGAAGAGGGACAGGAAGGAGATCTTATCCTGGGCCAACCGAAACAGTTCCACTTCAATGCTATCAGGTCTTATTTAGGGACTCTTCTTCAAGCACCTTTTGTTCTTTTTTTAAAATCGTGGATTGATTTTTAAAGGACATGTGTGGTTTGAAAGTTTAAATGCAGAATTTCACTGCCTTCTTGGGCCTTTCAAGTGCCTCAGTTTCCCCCCAAGCTCCGGTTCATTTGCTACAGGCCTCTGTCAGCCCTATTTCAGCAGGCAGTGAGGCAGTGAGACTGGCCACCCTGGCCTGGACCCTGAAGATCCATTGTCTGGGAGACCCAACCATCTCTTGGGTACCATGTTCCCACTACACCGAGATGGTGTTTGCTGGCTGAACACCTCCGGGAAACTGGGCTTCAGTGCTCATTAGGAGGACATCAGGCTGTCTTTTGGAGTGGGAAGCCTTGAAGGGAAAGCAGGACATGTGTCCATGGAGAGGAGGTGATGCCCTCAGCATTTTCAGTCCTTGAAAGAACTCAGGCATCATCATTCCTGACCACAACCACTGGAGAAGCACCACAGTATCTGCACTTCATCAGGTTACTGGCCACTCTGCTGTGAAAGTAGGTTAAGACCCTCTGTTTCCGAATCAGAGAGGGTTTAGATATCCCAGACCAGTTCATCAGGAACTTCTCTGGAGGCAACAACAGTCCTTAAGGATGTTCCTTAAAAGCTGATAGCCTTGAGTGATTAATTTTATCCATCTGGGCAGGCTCTGCCTGCTGGAAGGGAGAAATGTCAACACCTGCAATGCAGGGAAGATTGCTAGTCCTGAAAACATTGAGAGGTTGAGGACCTTGGAGTTAATGAGATTTCTCAGAATTTGCATATTAATAACTGTGCCAATTACCTTGCCATTAGAGTTAATAGGGTGTAATATTAACAATTAATAGTTAATAAAATAGCCACTTTAATGGTCATTTGTACATGAAGATGGAAGAACGCACCTGGGTGCTGCCTTCCTGACACAGTGGGAGGACTTTGTTCATCTCTTGTCTGCCTGAAGATGGAGGGGAAAAACTTTGGTTATTTTGGGTCTTCAACTTTGCATCTTTATTTTGCAAGGAGAATTTTCTTTGGGGTTCATCCATCTCTCTCCAGCAACAGCCCTGGTCCTCCAAATCTGTGCTTTCTTCTCTGAAGAGACAGAGCTACCGTTGGTGGCTAAGCTAAGGCATACTGGCCGTTTCCTCTACCAATTGCCGTTAAATGCAATTAGCGCTTCCCAGTGTCATCTTGGCCTGCAGCTGGAGAAATGCTACACTAAGATTTTTAGGGAGAAGAATTATTACTATTTTTAATCCTTCCTTCACACAAAAAGTGGCATTGTCCCTTCTGTTCTCCAAAAAATCAGACCATGCAGAGAACGTGCCCTCCAACCACTCAGTGCATGTCCCATGAGCTGGCCAATGGCCCACTGCCCTTGGTTTTCCAGGAATTTTGCTGTGTCCCAAATTATCACAGCAGCTCATTCCCCCTGGAAAGGGGGAAGAAAATCTCTGGAGTCCCTGCACCTGCAGGGGTTTCAGAAGGTAGAAGATATATGTCGTATCCTAAAGCAATGAGGCTGGGACAGGAGAGAGGAGGTTAATTCTGCTCACTGAAGTTATTGCAGGAGTTTAGGGCTCTGCCATAGGCAATGGGTCAGCCAGAGCAAAGGTACCATGAAGCTCAGCACCTTCTCTCCTTCCTTCCTCTGCCAGGATGTGAACTTGACTGCTGTGCATAAGCCAGCTGCTTCTTAGCGGTACATTGAGAGGAAAAAAATCCCTCCCTGTCTCTTCTTGCTAATGCACGGGAGACATTTGCTGCGCTGGTGCCCCAAATGTAACCTCCAGGGAAACTGGAAAAAACCCTCCTGCCAGTCCCTCACCCTGTATCCTTCCTGCCAAACCCCAATCCCGGAGGTTGAAAGCAGGGCAGGAGTTTGCAGCTCACGTGCAGATGGTTTTCCTGAAACTCTCCAGGCAACTGGTGACAGACTATCTTGGCATGTAATGGCTCATCCTTAGAAAATGGTTTTATTCTTGAGTGAATTTGTCTGGGTTTTGAGACTGCAGATCCTTTTGGTCCTGCAGCAGAGAATTCTGCAGATCCCTCTTTCTTTTTGGAAATACAGGGTATATTTCTCCACTAAGTATTGGTGAGTACAGACTGGCCACCAAAGGAGCCCTTGCTCTCCCGGTCAGGCAGGGACCGGGCTTTGTAGGTTGTCTTTGTGTATCAGCCTCATCCCATCTTGGCATGTTGTCCCTCTCAAGGGGCTGGAAAAAGAAACCCACACATATTGCAAAGAGCAGGAAAGCCAGAGCTTCAGCACACCCTGCCCTGGCAAGGAAGCTATTTTAGCCAGCCTCCCACACACACTGTGATGCTTGAGCAGCGAGGGAGAAACCCTACTGTTAAGTACAGCCTTAACAGCCCTGTTTTAGCTCGCTGGTGCTTTCCTTACAGACATACTTTTGCAGGGAACATCTGCCCCAAAAATCTCTTGGGGTTGGTGCTGATGGACCCAAGGTAATGCAGTGCTCTGCGTCTCAGAGATTTAAAGGTAGTTTTTCCTTAATCAGCCCTTCGTGCTGTCCCTGGGAGAGCTGGAGGGTGCCAGGGTGTTTGCACAGCCCCAGCATGGGCAAGGGAGCTGGTGGCCCCAGGGATGGAGGTGCCCATCTCGCTCCTGAAGTGCTTAGCATAGGGCAGAGCGGCAAGAAACACTTCCTGAGCTTGAAAACACCTGCCTGTGCCTCTCCTAGGGGGACACCCATCAGCCCAAGGGGTGTTGGATGGAGCCTGTGCAAGGGGAGAAGCCCCATGCTGTCCCCCCGTCCAGGGAGGCAGCAGACAGGCTGAGCTCCCAGGGGAACTGCCTTTAGGAGCAACCAATGCAGGAGACAACTCTGCTCCGCTTCTTTCACCGAGGGAGGAATGAGCAGCAGATGTCTGAATCCCTGGATTGAAGCATCAGAGCGATCCCAGCACCAAAGAACCAGTGAAACATTCGGCAGAGAGTGAAATGGATGTGGATCTCTGCATGCTCTTGCCTGGTTTGTTTATTCTCTCTGCTTCGATTTTACTAGGATAAGGGAAAGGCTCATCTTTAGGGATCTGCCTCTCCCTGGCTGTTTGCTGCTCTTCAGCATGGAGCTGAATGAATACAGGACCTCCTAAAAGCAGAGGGGTGGAAAAATGCATGGAGCAGGAAAAGAAATCCTCTCCTGTAAAATAAATTTAAAAAAAATATATATGGGGAAGGCTTTTGGAAATAGCCTCTCTCTGTACCCGGGTTCTGGATCCTGCTTTGCTGGGTTTCAAGCTGCTCCTCCTGCGCCTGCCTCGCTGCGCCGCAGGACAGCATTCAAAGGCATCTTTGCAACTTCCAGCCTTTCCCTCGAGGTCCTCGCACGTCCCCCCCGTCACCACCCATCGCTGCAGGGCTGGGGGGGCTGCAGGACCCCGCTTGGACCCCCCTCTCTCCCCGGTCTTTGCTCCTCCCTGGGGCTCAGAGGGAGCCAGGGACCATCTGGGTCCCTGCCCGGGGAGAGGCGAGGGGAGGGCGGTAGGAGGGACCGGCGAGGCGGGGAGGGGAGAAGGATGCTTTGGGGGTGGCTCTTTGCTTTCTCGCCTGCCCGAAGCTCGCAGGAGCTCGCCTGGAGGATGTCTCACCCCCTCGGCACAGGTAACTCCGGGACCCCCATCACCCTAGCCTGGGGGGGAGGGGGGGCTACAAAGGGGAGGACGGGGGTTGCAATCCTGCTTTCATTTAAACAGAAATCCCTTCAAGGGGAAAAGGGGCTTTGAAACAAAAAGAGGAGGCTGCAGGTTGTGCATGATGCCTGGAGCCCTGCATAGGGGTGAGCCATGCCCTAAAGTTTTCCTGCCGGTGGCTGGGAAGTACCTCCAGGGTTGAATACCCAGGGATGGTCCAGGGTGGAAGCGCAGTAGCTGCTCTCCTTGTATCTCTGCTCTGCGTGTGGTGGTGATGCTCACAGCTCTGAGCATAGGCTGGGACGTCCCGGCCCTCACCTGCCTGTGCATGGTACCCCGGGGATGCTGCATGTGATGGGTACGCTCCCACTGCCTGCTGCACCTCTGCGCTGTGCTCCTGTGGGTATCCACGGTCGCATGTTGCCGTTACATGCCATGTGCATGGATTTACTTACAGTCACAGCTTTGAAGTTTGTGTGTTAATGCATGCAGGACATACAGCTGGTGATGTTTGTGCACACATTTGTGACTGTGACTTGTGTGTCACAAACTCTTAGATATACACATACAAGAATATGTATGTAATTTCATGGGGTTTAAATGTACAGAACTGCTAGACCAGCAGCACAGCTCGGCAGTAATGCATAATAACATGGGCAGTTACAATCAGCTGCCTTTATCTGTCCTTCTGAAAAGCACACAGATGACCAGGCAGCCGTCGCAGGCGGACTGGGCAGCTTGTGCTCCTTTAAAAGCGGAGACAAGCTTTCTCCGAGCATCCTCCAGCAACCTGTGTGTCTTCAAGCAGACTTGGGAAGCGGCTTCTCGCTGAGCACTTGAGATCCAGCCGCAGCTTTGGGAGGCATGAGCTGGGGGAGGGGGAGATATTTTACCTTCTTGGCCTGTTTGTGATAAAATGTTCTGGTTTGTCACTGGAGGTGTCATTGCTGGGAGAAAACTCGTGCCATTGCCCGCTGTGGTGAGCTCAGAGCATGTTGCTAAGGGCCAGCCCCTGGCGGTTTCTGGAGCACCATCTTCTCTTTGTGGAGAACGCAGAGCAGCAGCACCCGGCTCAGAAATCGCTCCCAAATCCATTCATGACTGAGGAACCCTCCATCCCAGCTGAGCCAGACCTGTCATCCTCCAACCTCACCAACGCAACGGACTGTGGCGAGGAGATTTTGCTCTATGGGGACACTGAAAAGATTGTCATTGGAGCGGTGCTCTCCATCATCATCCTCATGACCATTGCCGGCAATGGTCTGGTCATCATCTCTGTGTGCATCGTCAAGAAGCTCCGGCAGCCCTCCAACTACCTGGTGGTGTCCCTTGCAGCCGCCGACCTGTCAGTGGCCTTTGCTGTCATGCCCTTTGTGACCATCACAGACCTGGTGGGGGGAGAGTGGCTCTTTGGGAAGGTTTTTTGCAACGTGTTTATCGCCATGGACGTTATGTGTTGCACCGCCTCCATCATGACCTTGTGCATCATCAGCGTGGACAGGTAAGGGAGGACAAGGCACCTGCCATGTATTCAGGTGGACTTGAATATAAGGGTATTTTTCTGGATGTTGAGGGCCACCAGAATCACGTTCCTCATTGGATAAATGCTTTTGCATGCATTTTCCAGGTGTATGGGTTGGCTGAGGGCTTTATCTCTCAGTGCCTCTGTCCCTTTGGAGGAGCTGGGCTTAAGGTGCTTTCTCAAGTAACTTCTCTAAGTTACTTAGTTAGTCCTCCCCCTCTAGGCAGCTGCTCCACATTGTTCTTCCTTGGCTTGAGAAACAGAGCCCAGAGGATAGACTCATGACCTGACCTTCTCCTCTCTGTGGCTTGACCATAACACTAGTCAAGAAAACAAAAATAAAAAAAAGCACGTGCACTTTGAAAATCCAGGGACTTCTGGAGCCCAGTCCTATGGGATGCTCTACTGCTCCCTGGACTTGTGCCTTGGCTAAGGATGTCGGCAACTCCCCCCACCCCATCCCAAGTCCCCCAAACCCCCTGCTTTAGCCCAGCACATGCATTTGTGAGGATTCACTGGCCTCCCGACCCCCACACCCGGGGTCGGGAGGGAAAGGCTAAGTCTGCCTGGCAAATTGGCAAGACTCGGGCAAGTCAGCACCCCCATGGGTCTAATTATAGCAGCCTGCGTCATTAGGGACATTGCGCTGACAAGCCGGTGGGCCGGATCCAGATCTGACGCGTGTGCTGGCTTTCTCAGGGGGCTGGTTTGGGTTTACGCCGGCTCCGCTGATCCAGGCTGGTTTGTGATAAGCAGCTCAGGGAAGGAGAGAATCGAGGAGGTGCTTGCCTTCAGCTGAGCAGAGCACAGCGTTGGCAGCACCTCCATTGAGTGCTGGCAGCTACCCAAGAGGTGCTGTGCCCACGTCCCAGCCATCTTTGCTGTACAACCACCCTGGTCACCCTCCCCAGGTATGAAGTCGGGTGACAAAGCAGAAAAGACATAGAAAACCCTGATGATGATGATTGATGTTATCCCCCAGCAAGTAAACAGCAAGTCCTGCTCTGAAGCCCTCACTCCCCGCCAGCCACTGCTCCCCTGTGAGCTTCCCTTTCCTTCACACCCCCCATCAGCTCAGCACTGTTGGTTAGAAAGTAAAATCACTCCCAGACCACATGGCAAGGGCCAGCTCTGTTCTGAACTTGCTTTTTTTTTTTTAATAAAAAGCCTATTCATAAAAAGCAGGTATATTCAGAGCTGACAGTAGTCTGTCTCTGTTAGAGGGAAGAGATCAAATGCAGTAATGAAATATGTCAATGCTTCCTCTTGATGAGTGAGGAGCAGGGAAGCAGCTACATACTAATCACATTGGCTTTGCTTTAAAAATCCCACTTCTCTGGAGGAGCATCTCTGCCCAGCTCTCCCAGACAAGCTTGGTGGGGCTCCAGGGAGCCCAGGAGCTGGGCAACATCAGGCCCTTGCTACAAAACTCATGCTGCCAGTGCTGAGCTGTAGAGAGGGAAAACCACCCCACCCCATAGGCACACGATCCCATGCAGCTCTCAAGCACCTGCTCAGCTCTGCTGCTACATCTCCAGGTGCCAGCTGAGCAGACCCTTTTTGGGTCATCCCCCATCCTTTTTTGGATGTTGGAGAGGAAAGGGGAGCTGCAGCAAAATAAATGACAAAGAGAGCAGGTTGCTGGGTGCTTTTATGCAACGGCTTGACCTTTCTGTGCTTCAGACATCTCTGGAGGATGGAGATGACTCCGTCACCTCTCTGGTCATGGAGGAAAAACCTGTGATACAAGACCCCATAGAGACTGAGTCTTCTGGCACGGGCTTGTTCTTCGGGTGCGTTTGCATGGGGACCACACTGTGCTGGGAGCCTGGCTGAGCTGCAGCAGCATCTTTTGCTCCAGTCGTTTCATTCTGCCCCCCACTCCCCAAATGTCTGATGGGGAAGTTGAACAGTGAGAGGGAGATTTGCTCAAGAGGTATTTCTAGCCAGGAAAAGAGAAAAAGAGCAAAGGTTGTAATTTGAGCAGAAGGAGGACTGGCAGGGCAGAAGGAAGGAGGTGGACTGTCCTCCTAGCTTTGCCCACCTCAGCCCTGGGTGGAAGGAAGGGCATGTTGTGATTGCAGGGGGGCTGGTGGGCTCAGCCCATACCAGAGCTGGAGGAGGAAAAAGGGAATAATCAGGATGCCCTCTGATGCATGAAGGAGGAGTAGGTGACTGGTGCACTGTCCTACTGCTTTCTGCCCCGAGTGTCCCCAGGAATGTGCCATGAGTTGTGTGGATTATGCTGGGGCAGTATCTTGAGCATCCTGTAAGTCATCCTTGCTCCACATCAAGCCATCATCCTTGCTGCTCCTATAAGGTAGTTGATGGAGGTGGATTGAGGGAGAGCACAGATCCAGGACCCCACCTGGATCACCTTTGGATGGGGAGGATTTTCGGTTTAGCTCCTGATGGAAACATCTCCAAAAGCACACTTTTCAGCTTCTGTGCTGATACAAAGCAAAGCCGACTGCAAAGCTAAAGCAAAAGGACAGCTGAGTTTGCAGAGAGCCTGAAACATCTGCTCCAAAAGAGATTAAATAGTTGGTTGTGTCAGTGAGGCACTAACTGAAATCTCCCCCAGTGACGATGGCAAGCCCTGCAAGAAAGAAGAGGAACAGCACTAGTGCTTCTTGGAAATACAGATATCTCCTCTAGTCCTGTGTTGAATGCCACCTTGATCAACACAGTTAGGTAGCTGCCTGCTTCTGCCAAAGAGGAGGTTGCATTTTTATTGATGGCTAAGAACCGTATTTTGGTTAGCTTAGATATAAAAGATGCTTGGTTTGTCCAAGACGACGGGTATTATTAAAATGTAGGCTGCTATTATTGATTATTAATGCAGAGTGCTTTCTAAAAGCCTCTTGATCGAAGCTGGTAGAACTAATCTTGTCGGGGGGCGGGGGGGTGTGTTTGATTAATTTTCTTTTAAATCAAAAAAGAAAAATGTTGGAAACATCCATCTTTCTCTTACATTTTTCTTGTATAAAAACCTGCCAACGTTATAGTTTCTTCATTGCCACAAACCAAAAACAAAACAACAATAACAAAATCCCTTTTGGCTGTTCAGCTTTTGATTAAGCTCTCCATAAAAATGCCAAGCAGCTGACAAAAGAAGCTTCCCAAACCCCACATATCACTTCAGGTTTTCATAGTGGAGGTAAAAATTCTCCATCCATTTCTCAGGCTGCCCCAACGGGGTTCTCCCATCTCCCTGGCAAGTATTTTCTACCCAAAATCAGATTATATGCTCCAAATCAGCATCATCCTCAGTAAAAGGGATGCCTCCAAAAAGAGTCAGTAGGAAGAAACCCGCACAGCATTTTTCTGGATCGCCTTTCCTGTGTCCTTCATTTGAACATGTCCTAGGCCAGGTAGATCCCTGCATTGTATCTATCTCCAGCAAGCTGGGACGCATCCCTGGGATGCTCCCACCAGCCCTGGCTTAGGGCATGGACAGATGAAGCCACAGGTAGCTGCAGCCTCCAGCTGCCCTTTGCATCCTCCACCTGGAGGTTTCCTCTCCTTCAGCAGGATGGTGCAGGCATGGTGTCAGCCTGGAAGCAATGTATGGAGCTTAAATTTGGTCCAGAGGAGGAACGGGATTGTGGTAAAATAGTGGGGTCTGGGAAACCCCAATTCTGGGCTCATTTGGGCTCGGTCAACCTGTGTGAGAGGAGATTTGTCCTTTCCCAGTTTCCCAGCTGCAGAACGGAGATAGGAGCACCCTGGAGAGGTTTTGCTTTTCTTTATTACTTAATCCCTGGCATAAAGATTCAATTATTACCATTGAGTGTAGAATAAATGTGCTGAATTGGCCCACCCATGGGGCTGATGGTGGAGCCCAGCCTGGGGCAGGTCTCCTACCCTGCAGCCAGGGCTCAGGCTTCCCAGGCGTCTGCGGGAGCGAGGACGTGGAATGAGTTTATTGCACAAGGAACGAGTGGCTACACAGTCAGCTCTGCGCGGTGGGGGTCCTGCAAAGCCGCACAAACCTCCCGAAAATCCCTGCCTTCGGGAACTGGCTTTTGTTACCTGATTACCACTAAACTTGATTAACAACAAGACACACACGCACAAAAAAAAAAAAAAGTATCAAAGCAAGAGAATTTGATTTGAATTTCATTGCATGGCTGTGCAATCTCACCTCCCGCACTGCTGTAAACTCTGTCCTATTTTGAGGTCTTCCCGCTCTCATCAAAATTATAAGCAAAGACCTAAAAACGGCCCCATTTCCTCCAGCAGCGACTGCACAAGGCACCCGCAGATGAAATGTGTCAGCTTTGCCTGCTTTTTAAATCTTGTCACTGAGCATTTTGCTTGGCTAGCATGTAAATTCCTTGAAGTTTCAGCAAATCCCGAGTGTGTCGGCTTCTAAAGAAAACCCAGTAATAGCATAATAAAGGATATCACACAACACAACACATATTAGTTTGCAAAGCTCTTGGCTTGGATATACAGGGGAGTGATTTTTGGGTGCTGACTTTGGAGATGCAGCAGCAGGGCATGGTTTTCTCCCAGCCTAGGGGACATCAAGTCCGCTCTCCCTCCGCAGCCCCTTCCTAGAGCAGGAGGGACATTTGGCAGCATCCCTCCAACCTGCTCCCACCCATCTCTCTGAGTCCTAATCTTCCAGCCAGGCTCATCGCTTCCCGCTGTGCTCAGCCCAGGTAGGAAATAGTCAACGGTATGTCTTGGAAGCACAGCTCCAAAACCAACCCTGTTGTCCATCTCCATCTCACCTAGCCTCCTCCTTGGGGGACAGGGCCCCATGGGGTGATGGGGTTAAAAGCCCGTTCCCAAGAGGTTGAGTTGCCTTTGCATCAATGAATGTTGTCCTCCAGCCTGTACTGTTGCTGGGCATTCAAGCAGCATAGGTGGTCGTGGAGAGTTTTGCTCATTTTTTTTGTGACTAAGGCCAGTTGAAGAAAATAAAGAGGAAAACAGGAAAAGAATAACTCAGTGAATGAATTTAAATTCATTTTATCAGGGACTCAAGGGAGATTTCTTTGGGCTTTGAATTTATTTAGCAGTGAGGAAGGGAGGAGGAATTGGATTTTTTTTTTTTATTTCCATCTTCTTTCAATCTTGGGGGAGGATCTGGAAAAGGGAAGAAAAATCTCCAAACACTTACAATGAGACTGATTGTTGAGAAAAAATGATACAATAGAGGTAAAATTCTCTGCTGAATTTTTCCTTTTGGCAGAAAAGCCCGCTCTTCACTTGAACAGCTCTCAGCAAAAAGTATCCATACAGCTGCTGTTCTCACTGCCCCTTTGGACTGGACACTGTTTATCCAAGACAACTACGAGGTGATGTGTTCCTGCCTAAAAATGTCTACAAAATCCTGAGGGCAGACAGGTTTGAATCAAAATCAATACGACAGCTAGAGGTTTTTGCTGGACTGATTGGGACTGGATAGCAGGCAGATGTTTTTCAGTGGGAACACTGGCTGACAGTGGCCAACTCCTTACGGATTTATTAGTTTACAATTGCCAACTAACACTTGACAGAATTTGTTAATCACAAGAAAACTCTCAATCAAGGCTGTGGATTGTTCAAAATCACACCCTGTAGTCTAACCAGGAGATCATGGGTGATGCAGTCTCCAGCTCCTTTCAGTCAAGCTAACAAGGTAACCCCTAACTCCAGACATCAGGACTTGTGAATCTTTGGGCACCATATGCTTTTGGGATCTCCTACTCGCAGCTCCTCTCATTTTGCTCTCCAGGGAGGGCTGGACACCATCACTCCAGGACCTATGGGCCATGCAAGGGAGCAGACTGCTACAGATGTTTGCAACTGACACTCACTCCTGTCTTGGTTTCCAGAGGCCGTCTCCTGTAGATGTTGCAGGAACCTGTAGGTTTGTCCTGTTATTTCAGTCTGGATGGAGAGGGGAGTGATAGGGTGTGCTGCTGACGGTGGTTTCTCCCATGCGTGCTAGCACTGCAAGACACAAACACAGTCTATCAGCTGAAAGAAGGTGTGAGTCAACAGCCCTCAGTCTTGCACCACAATCCATCACCTGATCACTAGCTTTGCTTTCTGTGCCCATCCAGACACACCCTTAAGTCGTCCCAAAGGCTCCTTGCTTGCACACTGCCTCGGGAACATTTCTGCTGCAGGTTGTATTGTTACCCAAGTTCCCAAGTTGCCTGGGCAAATAAAAGAAGGATGTTGTCTTCCCCATTTCCCATTAAACACTGATATGAGTCTATTCATTTCATCTGGAGTCAGTCCTGATGCATCCTGGCACAAGTGTTACTCTGTGGACCACTCATCCCGCTCCTGGATGTTTCCCTGGGAGGGTGACAGTCTGGAGTGAGTTACATGCCATGGCCGGAAGTTGTTGCATGTTCTTTGTACAAACTAGTTGTGGTGTAAAACTAAGCTTTTTTAATAATTTTTATTCCCAAGGAAACCATGTGGAGCTCAGACTGCACTCAGCTGTTAAATGACATGATGAATGGGGTGGTTGCAAGAAAGCAGCGGGGAATAGTGGAAACAGGGTGTTCAGGCAAGAGAGCTAAAGGGGTGTGGAATGCATTTCACAGAAGACAGTGCAGCTGCATGTCCCTGGGAACATTTTCGTTTTGGGATTTCATTTCTTGTGTCCCCCTTCCAGGGCTGAAACTCTCTAGAGATGGAGCATTAACAACTGTTTAGGAATGAATGCCACCTAACAACATTCATACCTTGCCATCCTCTTAACCCTTTGCAACCCTCCTTTTTTCCAGGTATCTGGGGATTACTCGGCCACTGACGTACCCCGTGAGACAAAATGGGAAGCTGATGGCCAAAATGGTCTTCATTGTTTGGCTTCTGTCTGCCTCCATCACCCTTCCTCCTCTTTTTGGTTGGGCCAAGAATGTCACCGTGGAAAGAGTTTGTCTCATCAGCCAGGACTTTGGGTACACAGTCTACTCCACAGGGGTTGCCTTCTACATCCCCATGGCAGTCATGCTCGTCATGTACATCCGGATCTACAAAGCCGCTAAGGTCAGCGCCGAGAAGCACCGCTTCATGAACTTACCCAAGCACTATGAAGAGGAGGGCGTCTACTGCCTGGAGGCCTCCAGCCGGAGCCACCACAGCTCCAAGCGTACCAAAGCGGTGGAGGAATGTGCTACACTCTCCAAACTGCTCCGGCAAGACCGAAAGAATATTTCCATCTTCAAAAGGGAGCAGAAAGCAGCTAGGACCCTTGGCATTATTGTGGGGGCATTCACATTTTGCTGGCTTCCGTTCTTCCTGATGTCAACGGCTCGGCCTTTCATCTGTGGCATCCGCTGCAGCTGCATGCCCCTGCGGCTGGAGAGGACTCTGCTCTGGCTGGGATACACCAACTCCCTCATCAACCCCTTGATTTATGCTTTCTTTAACCGAGACCTGAGGACTACTTTCTGGAACCTCCTGAGGTGCAGGTACAGGAACATCAACAGGAGGCTGTCTGCTGCCAGCATGCACGAGGCTCTGAAAGCCACAGAGAGGCACGAATGCATCCTGTAGAGCCGCTCAGTGCCTGACCAATGAACTCCTGCCTCTCCATTTCAGGTTCCTTGCTTCTCTTGCCTCTCAGCGCTGGCAGAAACCATGCGTGCCGTTGTCCCCCTGCCAGACATCACCACTGAGAGTGACACCCCTTCCCCCCACCCCAGGAGGAGCTGCGGTTCTCCTCACCTTGGGAACAAGTGGGCAGACCTTCCTTCTCACCATGTCCTAAGTGGGAGCTGAGAAGTCATGAGCAAGACTTGGGGGTTCAAGGTCTGCCACTGACTGTGGGCAAGTCAAACCACCTTTCTGTGCCTCACTTTACCCCCTGTTAAAAAAAAAAAAAAAAAAAGCAAACACAACCCTTCCAACTAAACAACAACAAAAAACCCCTAAAAACTTGATAAGACTGTGGCTCTCCACCTTCCAAAAGGGCTCTAAGGTCTATGGAGGGCACATGATATACTATGTAAAGATGATGTTGGCTGCACTTCTCTATCAAATATGACAGCAGCTGTAGGCTCCATTATAGAACCAAGCACTCATGCCATCCCAGCTTATATGAACTCTTTCCACCGATGTAATTGCATTTTACACACTGAGCTCATGTCCAGGTTTGCACGTCAGAGCAGTAATACCAATGACCCCATTTCCCCTCACACTGTAGCACTTGAAAGAGGCACGCTCACAGAACGAAACACAAATGAACATGAAGTTTTCTTTATGGTTGGATAAGAAAGTCCAACGGCCTCCTCATCAGGGCAATGACCAGTGAGCAAAGACAGTTATGTTTATTGGGTTGTACTGTAATTCATTCTCAGACAAGTGATGTGTGTTCATAATTTGTGTCTAATTGACTCCATAAAAGCACGCTTTGGTTGACAAGAGAAAAAAGTATTTAATTTCTCTGACAGCTTTATAGTGCTTCAGTATGATGTCCAGCAAGCTTGAAAAAAATATACTAGATGACCTATCCTTTTTTAAAAAAAAAAAAAAAAAGTCTGGTTTTCTTATTTTGGTGTAGATTCTTTGGTCATTTTGACTTGAAAATGGCTCTTTACTTTTATGTGGTGGTGGGACTTGTCTTTCTGAAGTCCTCTTTGCTCTTGACCAACCTTGTTGCATCAACCTTTCTTTGCAGCCCCACAAACCCTTACCCATTTTTAGGCTCCATGTTGTTGACCCCATTTGTTGACTCCATGGGATCAGTTGTTTGAGCGTCTCCTATCTGGGTTCTCTTGTCAAAGACGGATTGTTCAGAGGCTCAGGAAAGGGGTTTCCAGCCCTCCCGCCACTACAGATTCTTCTTCATCAAGCAAGAGTGTCTGAGTGGTGGTAGTCCCATCTCTTGCAATGTTATGAAGTATGATGACTCCATGATTTGGCTGTTCGATGGCTTGGCTGACTGCTGGCAGGGTTTGGCTTAGTAATCAAGATTTCTCCTGCAAAAGCTTTTGTGATCTCACTTTCCCTCTTTTTAATAGATATTTCTCTCCTGTGTCTTTTTATACCTGCTTTTTCTACAGATGCCCAAGAGAGACTGGTGATTCACAGTGGGAAAACTGGTTCAAGCCCACTGGGAATGTCCGAAGGGGCTGAGAGGTTGGGCACAGGAACAGCAATGTGTGTAGATGTTCTCCAAGCTCATTTCCTCACAGCTGGAGCCAGAATTGCACGTAGGAGCAGGGGAGGTTGTTGTAGCTGTTGTATGGGTCTCCAATGGAAATGCTTAAAGATCAGACAGTAAAGAGATTTGAAGGAGGACCTAGTCAGGAGAGATCCTAAAGGTTTAGCTGCAGCCCTTCTTCATCTGATATCCCACCCAGGAACTCATTGGAGAGTAGTGAGTCATTCTGTTAAGATGGTTAACAGCTTTCTATCTGTCTCCCACAGTTTGCTACCTGTGGCTGTATTTTGGTGTTAGGTTTGTGCAAGGATGCCTGAGACACACACACACTCCGTGACAGGACCACACTGTCTGTTAAAGGCAGAGCATTGCATGCTTTGCAGCCACATTCAGTTCCTAGCACCCACTGCTCAGAGGCTGCTGTGTGTCTCTAAAGTCATATGTTCTTGCCCAGGATGAACACAAAATCCAGCCTTACTGAACTGCCTAGGGTACCCGCCAACAGCAACCTGTCCTCCATTGTTCTACCAAAGATCGATCCTGTTTCCCAGGGAAAGTTTAGTGGTGTCTCTGAGATGCCCTGTGGTCTTGCATCCTGCAAACCCACCAATGCAATGAGGTAGGAGAAGGCATGAGCATACCCTCACTCTCTTGTTTTCCCACTGCTGCCACATGAACTGGTGCTAAACCTTGCCACAACTCCTCTACTTTCCCTTGATGGAGAAGGCTTCAGGAAGACCTTATAGCAGCTTTCCAGTACCTGAAGGGGCCTATAGGAAAGCTGGGGAGGGACTCTTCATCAGGGACTGTAGTGATAGGACAAGGAACAACAGTTTTAAACTGAAAAAGGGGAGATTTAGATTAGATTTTAGGAAGAAATTCTTTACTCTGAGAGTGGCAAGACACTGGAACGTATTGCCCAGGGAAGTTGTGGATGCCCAATCCCTGGAAGTGTTCAAGACCAGGCTGGATGGCCTTGAGCAATCTGGTCTAGTGGGAGGTGTCTAGTGGGGGTTGGAACTAGATGATCTTTTAGGTCCCTTCCAGCTCTAACCATTCTATGATTCTGTGTGTGCTTGGTGCACTTGGTACACTTCTCTGTTTCCCCAGCTTGGTTGCAACTTCTCATCATGCTTCTGCTTCTAAACCCATACAATAAGTCCCCATGCACCACATCTCCAGGGCACAGTCTGGCTGCCCATCTAAGGACCTGCTTATCAAAAACAACCCCTTTTCTCCCAGAAAACACTTTAGGCCATCGTCTCCTCTGTCACAACATTTTAGCAGCAGCTGGTCGCTGGCTCTGGCCTGTCACAGGGACATGAATTTGCTGCAGAGTCCAATTTCCTCCCCAGGCTCCCTCAGCTCCTTCCCTGCCATAGAGCTAACGGTGCCCTTTTGACAGAGCTGTCTGGATTAAAACTAACCAGCTGCTAATTCAGACTGCCTCATCAGGATGTGAATGCCCTAAGATAGCCCATTTCATATTTAGCACATAACAAAAGAGTCTGGTTTGTTCTGCTGCAGTATATTTATATGCCTACAGTCATAGTGGCATGGTTTTACTTATTTTCTGTATTATGGGTTCTGAAACTGACTTCAAAATTCATAATCTTGTTTAATTCCACTTAACATCCCTATTCTGGTGATATTTCTAGCACTTCTTGAATGTATCCTGCAGAAGAGCTATGAAAGAGTGTTTAAGCCACCTAAATGAAGTCAGACGAATACTGTTTTTCCTGGCTTGACAGTTCTTCCAGAAGAAAAAGAGTAGGGGAAAGAATATGATTCTGGATGACCCAACCCCCAAACTTCTTTTAAGTGAAGAATCAAGCAAAATGGTTCATTTGTCTCAAAAATCAATGTTTTCTTTGACTTAGAATTGAATGTTTTGTTTCACTCAAAGCTTATCTGATAATCTTTTTTCCCTTTATATTTTCATTTTAAGATGTAGTTGTGTTTCAAAGAAGAGCTTTGTTCCCAGAAACAACTCCAAAAGTTTGCATCTAAAAATATTTAAACATGATAGCTTTTCTGAATCAAAACATTTTGCTCAAAAAATAGTAAGATAGCTTGCATGATTTTTCCAATAGTTATTGTCTCAAGCTGTGAGACAGCAGCATAAACTTTTGCTTTTTAACTCTCCAAGATTAAATTTTGTTTAGGTTATTTAACCTAAATAATGTGCATCCATAGACACCAAGGCCTTTTCCACACACGAGTGAGCACCAGCCATTTAGTTAAGCCAGTCGAGATCCTTGTAGATGAGTCGCTAAATCATGCTGAAAATACTCTGTGGGGTTTTTTTAATCAGACAGGAATCAATGCATTTGGCATCTGGAAAAAAAAAAAGCTTAAAATAAATCTGAGCCATTTGAAACTGATTTAGTGCGTAAGCGTTTACCTAACCAAACTATGTAAGACTTAAGAGCCATTAGCTGCATAAAGGTCCATGTTTAGGCAAAAATCTGAGCTCATGGAGAAAGGTATCAGTTTAGGAAGAGAAGAGAAACTTTAATGGACAATGAGAGAGTCCCAGCAGACTAGCAGCAATGCAGTGGAAAAGAATGAGGAGCGTCGGGCAGAAAAAAATCGAAGTAATTCAGGCATAAAATGAGTAGGTCTCAAGTCAGCTTTTTATTCCACTTCATGTGCAAGCGAAATACATACAGAAACACAGACAGAACCAATCTGGGGAGAAAAGACACTTCTGACAAACCCCTAAGGCTGCCCCAGCTGGGATTTGGAAGTTTTTGATAACAATGTTGAACAAAGCCAGGCGAGATCAGCCAGAGATGTAATGAAAAGCCCAAGGCACTAAATGTCTCTGTGTCTCTTCCAAAAGAGCATGAAACCTCTCTGCTTTCTGAAGTCGGCACTATGAGGATGGGTTTGACTGAGAGGTGAGTGCTGGAGATTTGCATGGACAGCTCAGCAAACCCACCATGTTCTTCGTCTCCACTCAGGTCCTACCATCCCCACCATCTCCTGGTTATAATGTAGTATTAAGACAGCTGCACCACGTCAGACCGGAAGCTGATCTAGCCCAGGATCCTACTGCAAGCAGAGACCAGTGGTGGATTCTTACAGAGATAGAGATACTGTTGTAGTATCTCTAGTGCAGTCTTCCTTGTCCCAGCAATTGAAGTTTCAGGAGCTTGCTGAGCCAGGAGAGCGCTTGTAGTGTTTAATAACCTCCAACGGATGCTTTTCTTCTAACATATTTATGTTTTTCCCACTCTGCCATCCTGAGGCAATGAGTTCCACAATTTAATTACCTTTCAGGTGAAGAACTATCTCCTTTCACTCATTTTGAACCTGCCATCTGCTGAGCTCATTAGGCATTGGTAATCTTTGCATTAGGAAGGAGAATGAGTGATCATCCCTATTCAGCTGGGCCAGTTATGGTTTGTAGACCTCTCCTATAGTCTTGTCTTTGAAATAAAAACTCTATCCAGCCCATGAGTCCTCCTGCAACAGTAAACATACGGAAATGCCTTGGGAAGAATATTAGAAAAAGGACAGCCTGAGTCATATGCCTTCCCACCCTCCACTGCTTTCAAAGCATCCAACAACTTTTAGTTCACGAAATGTCCTGTTTAGACATGGTTTCTGTGCAAGCCTCAGTGTAACCTCCTGCTTTTCCACAGACAAATGCCAAATCTCATATCTGGGACCAGATAGCCCCATATAACAACATTCATAAAGTTGGTTGGGTCCCACACCCTTTGACTGCTGGAGCAAAGCATCACTTGGGTGAGCAGATAGCAAGAACAACCATCCTGAAGGCATAGTCACTGACAGAGTCAGGATATATTCATACCATTGCACCTAGCTCAGCCCCCCAGAATTTACATGCTAACCCTGCTGTGTTTCAACATCAAAGTGCCGAGTCTAAGCCCTGAACCTGCCCTCCTCTGAAGCAGCCACATGCCAGGCTATTTCAGATTCACTCAGGCTCAGATCTGGGCAGCCTACACACACTGTACATTTTCCTGCTCTCCCTGCCAAGCACATGGACCATGGGTAGCAGCAGCAGGACTTGTCTGCCACTGCATGACTTGCCAAATAGCTGCTCTAGCAATCTAAAAAAGCAAAATCTTCATAGGCTGCAATGTGTGTGTGTGATGTGTGTATAGATAGCTGGAAACTTGCAATACTTGCTCCAGCCCATGCAAAAGATGATGAAAATTAGCTCTTATTAGAGTGATGAGAAAGGGTGTATAAAAACTGTGTTATTTGGATCCACTTTTTCAGCCTCTCTGCCACCCTTGGCTTCACACCTCTGACCTTTCAAACATGGTCAACAGTCTGTTAACACAGCAATTAGGAAAAGAGGGAGGAAGAGGGTGGCCAAATGCCAGACACTTGGCAAGCACATGACAACACAGTCCTGTGCTTGTAAATCATTAGCACAGCTCACAAGGACTCTGCTTGAAATTTGTGATTTTTCTGTTTGAATGCAGACAATCCGAACACCAAAGGTACATTTTTAGATTGTAAAATTCCTTGGTCACTTAACTCAGAAACTAAAGCTTCTGGGCATCTTATGTTATGTTCCTGGTGTGAACATACCCAGATGAAGTGCAGCTGCAAGTCTAGAAGATGGTCTTCCTAAATGAGAAGCAATAACAGATTTTAAGTATGGTTCTGCAATGTCCTGGCATGGCTACATGAGGGTTATCTATGGTTTCTACCAGTCTAACTTCACATTACCATGCTTCTTTCTATCTCAAGACTGTGTGCAGGCATCCTAGCTGAGGATCTGAACCCTCAGGTATGGGTTGCATGGGAGAGTGTGGGACAGTCACATCTAAATGGTATGGAAATTAATATCCTGGGATCTTCAAATAGAGCTTTGTGGGGTCTTTTTCATCTCTCCTTAAAAGCTGAAAGAGAAACACTCTTCATAACAAACCACGCTCTTCCCAAGCACCACATTTCTATGGCATTGTCAAAAAAAATATCTGAGCTACATATGGAAATTGATGCAGCTTAAAGAAAATGGTTCTGGTTGACTATCTAGCTCCTTGGAGACATTAATCAGAGTTTAGTGCTGTCACTTCTCAGGACTCACTTCTCTGTTATATCTTCAAAAGACATCAGAATGCTAACAGCCTTTAGCAAGAACAAATTCAGTGTGCGAACAGACTGATGTGTTCAACGGTGCCTGCAGACATGTTGTTCCTCAGGTGCAGCCCAAATACTCAGCACCCTGGGGACTACTGAGGTCTCACCCACCCCTCCTGCCCCACCTGTGCATGGTCTCCGTGACCCTTCCAGCACAACAACCCATGGGAAACAACTCAAACAGCACTTTGGGTCAGATTTGGGGCTCTGTCAGCTCTCAGAGCCAGGCCAGGACATAATGTCCTCCTGGTACGGTGGAAGACTGTTGGGAGAAAATGGGTGCATACACCCTCTGAGTCTTCAAGGCTGCCAAACCTTGGCATCATAAAGCCAGGGCTGTAGCATCTGCACAGCAGCAATATAAATAAATATGTCATTTAAATTAAGAGCAATTAACATGAGGGTTGGGATTGCAGAATCAAACCAAAGGATGACATTGCCTTCAAAGTAGCTGGGAAGTAGATCATTGCAGGCAATGCCTGTCTCTGGTAGCAGCTGCTCTGGGAGAAAAAAAAAAGTGCTTCTGTTACAGTCACCAAAGAGGCATGTGCCCCCAGCAGCTACAGACTGTGTTGCCCGCCACCCATATATATGTCTGGATGTCAAAAATAACAGGTTACCTACAAATCCCATTGGGAGACCAATTTCCTAAAGTTTGTCTGGCTGTCCTTCCTCACTTTCTTCTTTATGTTTTTCTGCTGGTGATTAAATGAAAACTGACTGGAAGTGTCTAATGATGATGAGTCCTTAGTTTAACAACAGGAACACTAAAACACATTAAAGAGTGCTGGAGAGAAAAAACATTTCTCTCTTGGGCACCTAATACAATTCTTAAAACTGGTCCTAACCGGAAAATCCATGGCATGATCAGATTTTAGCCCAAAGACCCTCCGAAAAATAATCCAGACATTTCCTGCCCCACTTACAATGTAAGGTTGTTTTCTAATAAGCAACATTCAGAATGAATCTAGGGTTGCATCTGTGGGTGGAAAAATGTTAGCAGGAATAAGAGAGATGTAACAGAGAAAGGAAAAATATTACTGCGAGAAAATGCTGTAAGAAACAAAGATCAGGGCAAGAAAATCAAGCAAACAACAATTCAGGATGTGTGGGGTTTTTTTAAATCAGTGTGATATAACACCTTTCCATCTCTTTTTTTTTTTTATATAGCACATATATTTTATGAAACTCACTAATATTTTTTTTAAAAAAGCTTCAAGGAAAGATGTGTCAACAAAGATGAACTACTAGTAATACTACTGAGCCCAGAGAAGAATAAAGCAGTACAACCATCAGATGTAGAGTAAATCAATACATCAACACAATCCCATTATTAGGTTTAAATTCTAGCATTCGGTCTCCTAAATCACCAAACAGAGCTTCAAAAGGAGGCAAGGGGAGGGGAACTGTGCCTTTCCCTACTCCAATCATACTTTGCAATAAGTGACAAAAAAAAGTTGTGCTCAAATCTAAAAGCTAGCAACTCTTGGGCACAGCCGCTGCCATACGGGGGTTGCTACCCGTAACAGCCCGTGCTCTGATGGATAATTTTGCAAGACAATATTTAGAGCATGTCAAGCCCGGGGAGATATTCTTCTGGCAACCTCCCCACGCAAGAATTGGCACACACATGTTGTGCATCTGAGTTAGCTCCTCTCGTACCATAACTTGCCCAGATACCAACTGCTGCTCTTCAACTCACAGCTCTCGTGGCTGAGTTCACTCCCGTGTTGCAGAATTTAGGTACTCGATTAAAGCAATCAAAATGGGATTTGTTAGCACAGCAGTAATAATTCAGCAGAAGAAAAAGGAGCTAAAGGGCATGAGCTACAGTTCTTTGAAGAAGCACTTTCTTTCTTCTTCTGGGTTGCAGCACAGCATGACAGAGCCATCCCTTTCTACAGCATGTTCCCAGGAGAGCATTTTGGGATCTAAACTTTATAGGGGATAGTGTCTAGACATAAAAGTCTGGATGTTTCCTTGTATGTCTTTCAGGAAATACTTCAAAAGAATACAAACCTGACCGGCTAGAAAACTAGTTTCTTTTACTTTTCACAGACCCTTCCAATGAAGGATTCCCAAATCCTTGCAGTATGAAGACACACAGCTTATCTCCACTAGCTTCCCTGGTACCCAGAGTCACCAAAATGCTTCTCTTCAATGAGGTTCAATTTTAAATTCTCCATGAACCACAGAAACAGGTGGTCTCATGTCACCTAGTTTTTGGATCCCTCCTTAGGAAGTTATTTTCTTGACCAAATGCAGGTATCTGCTGTGAACGAGATGAATTCCACCCTAAACTGACTGTTTCTTTCTAAGCGCTATAAAGAGAGCCCACAGGAACTTGCTCAGAGCAATTTGAATGGGTGAATCTGATCACGCCTGTGTATAATTCTGCCACAGCTAGAGCTGCAGCTATGTCTTGGAAAGCTGCATCAAAACACTTGGCATAATTGACCAGTGATGACTCAGAAATCCCACATATAGAGTTGATGCCATGGTCTGTGTCCATGATGCCATTAAAATCAGACCACCCATCTAAATGGGTTAAAAATCTTGCAATTGCTAGCACAGAAAAATAGAGAGAAGTAAGATGGGTCCTTAACTCTATGGGAAAATTTTGACTGCTTCAGTGTGTGCTGGGAACTCTCAAAGGGTCGGACCTGGGATGAAGCTGACGCACTAGATTATACTGTGTATAATATAACAATAATTAATATAATTATTATAGATTGTAGTGCACTAGATTATATAGATATAGAGCTAGGGCTTCTACAGGTGCACCTCCTACCTGTATTGGGAGATACACAGGTAGAGTTTTGTCCCCGCATGTGGGCTTTCCCCTCCTCTCTGCTCAGCCCAAGATCTTGGGCTGAAGTGGCCATTTAGAGCAGACTCATGGTTTAATTTGAATGTGACAGATGCACAAATGCTTAGCTGGCCATGCAAAAGGACCCAGAGGGACTATGGGACATCAGCTTTCCCATAGACAATGCACTGACCCAAAAGACAGGGCTCCTTGCATTTTAAGTCTCATTGCTGGCAAATTTAGCTTACTCAGCCTCAAAGCTGACCTGGGAGGGTCTGACCGATTCAGATAAGGTCATCCTAAATCACCAATGAACTTTATTTTAAGTCAGTGATTAAAAATACACACACACAACATTTTGCATGCCACAAGGACTAAGTTGGTGACCCTTCAAAAATATCGCAGCTTTTAGAAAGCTGAGAAAACATTATTTGGAATTTAACAAAAAAAAATATCTCTGGCTGACACAATGCCACCAGCTGATGGGAAGTTCAGTTCTCTCCCCACAGTGTCCTATAAAAATAAGTGTTAGGCAGGGGGAGGGGAAGAAAAAAAAAGATCATAGTGACAAGTCTCTTGGCTGTCAAAGCATCCATCAGCAAAATGAAAAACAATGTGGATGTCTTACACTTAGTACTTTTGTTCTTACTGCCAAAACTAAGACAGAGATCTTCCAGTTTAGGATCTGGACAATAAATCAAACAGGCAGCCTTGGAAAATTTCTTCTTAGTACCAAGAAAAGTTACCTTGATACCTATGGAGATGAGACCCACTTATGTTTCTCCACAGCTTCTATTAAGGCTCTCCTTGCACATGTGCTATTTTTTCCTCACAATATCTCACGGCAGGTGGGAACAGGAAAAAATAGTCTGCAGCCTAGTAATTAAATAGGCTTGTTTTTAATACTGCAAATTACAGTTAGATGCAACTGTCTCAGGTATATATAATGCTCCAATCACTGTTGCACCTCAGTGCTCTTCCCTCTGCGACGTACTTAGTCTCTCATCCCCCTGCAAGGCATGAAGTGCTATTATCTTCGTTACAGAGGAAAGGGTGGAGGACTAGAGGGACCTCCTGGGTCGTCACAGACACTTTGTTATAAAAACCCTTTCTCGGGCATATTGAGGCCAAGCTGAAGAGTAAGCTCCCCCAAACTTTCCCCTTTTTTTGCCCTTCCAAGAGCTGTTCAGTGCCTCACAACTGTGATGCCCAAGATCTCCCCTCCCCATCCCACCCTGGATCCCTTCACTGCAAGGTCTGGGCGGTTTCCAGTTTGGCAGCAAGACCTTTCTGTGAAATGGCTCTTTGTTTCCAGTGCTTACCTTTTGCACTCCCTGCTAAGGATATTTATAGAGAGCAATCATACAATATCTTAGCTTCCACTGTCTAGGTGGGATGAGCCAGAATTCTTTCTGTCTTCTCTTATAAGACAAGCTCTTTGTTCCTCTCCCCTTTGCCTGTTCCAGTTTGGACCTATTTGCTGGACAAAGGTGACCAGAAGAGCATGGACACTAGTATATGTGCCCTTCCCAAGATCTCAAGCAAGGCACCAGGAGGAAAAAAAAGAGAGGTGTGGAATTGCATCTATGTTTTCATGTGAGCTTCCAGCCAACTCACACACAAAACCTGATCATAGAATCATAGAATCATCTAGGTTGGAAAAGACCCTTGTGATCATCGAGTGCAACCATCTACCCTACTCTACAAAGTTCTTCCCTACACCATATCCCCCAACACCACATCTAAACGACTCTTGAACTCACCAAGGATGGTGACTCAACGGCCTCTCTGGGCAGCCTATTCCAGTGTCTGACCACTCTTTTTGTGAAGAATTTCATCCTAATGCCCAGTCTAAACCTGCCCTGTTGCAGCTTGAATCCATTCCCTCTTGTTCTATCCCTAATAGCTTGTGAGAAGAGACCAGCACCAACCTCTCTACAATGTCCTTTCAAGTAGTTGTAGAGAGTGATGAGGTCACCCTTCAATCTCCTCTTCCTCAAACTAAACAGTCTCAGCTCCCTCAATCGTTCTTCGTACGATTTATTCTCCAGGCCCTTCACCAGCTTTGTTGCCCTCCTCTGCACCCGTTCCAGCACCTCGATATCTTTCTTGTATTGAGGTGCCCAAAACTGGACACGATACTCCAGGTGTGGTCTCACCAGTGCTGAGTGCAGGGGGACAATCACCTCCCTACTTCTGCTGGTCACACTATTTCTAATACAAGCCAGGATGCCATTGGCTTTCTTGGCCACCTGGGCACACTGCTGGCTCATATTCAGCCACTTGTTAATTAGAACCCCCAAGTCTAAACCCCTGATTGTTTGGGTTGTCCCTGATGGCCCACTGAGGCTGGCCAAGGCAACGGGACTGCCCAGATGGAAAAATTCTAGCTACACCTATACTGTTAAAGCCTGCTCCTGGAAGGCTTCTCAAGCCACCCTGCTAAGCAGCACAGAGGGGCTCATGTCCATAGGTCTCAAGGCTTATCTCTTCTGGGTCAGGGTGGCTGTGTCCACCCTACACAACTGTTGGCCTCTGTCTTCTCTTAGCCTCACATAACAATGCTGTGGCTGTAACAAACACATAAACAAATACATATGGGTATATATTTATACTTACAGATTCTTAAATGCACACACATTTCTTTTTGCAATCTTCACAGTATCCAGAACAACACGAGGACTGTCCCACAGACAGAGGGATATTCTAATAGCACAACCCCAAGAGCCTCCTTGTGTATGTTGTGTGTCTTGCAGTGTGGTATCAGGCCACGCAGTGGTGCCTTAGTTGCACGGCTTTCTGGGGCAGCAATGAGAGCCCAACCTGCTGTAACCTCACCCATTGTGCCTACAAAGCCTGGTCCTTGGGGTGGACCATCCCCAGACCCATGCCTGACCTGTTTCTCAAAGGGAATGATCCACTTCCCAAAGAAGGAGAAGGGAAGAAATGCATGTATCGGTGTGAGCTCTGGAACAAACTGGAAAGAGAGGTTATCTGCCTCTGCACAGAGCAGTGCAGGTAGGACTGGCAGCTTGTGTGAGCCACTGCAGTCAGAGAGTGGTCTGGAGCTGCCTTGCAGCCTGAGTTTCATTCTTAAATCACTCAAAGCTTTCCCTTGGCTCATGTCACAGCCAGGATTGACACTGGAAGGGCCCTTCTACAGGACAGGGAATCGTGCAAAGCCAGATCAGCCACCACTTCCTCCTCCCACCAACCTTGCCAGCTCTCCCACTATTACTTTGCTGTTGGAAAGCATACCCAAAGCTGACCTCACCTCCAAAATACCTCTAGCTGAAGAGAAATACCTGCTGCTAGTCATCAATGGGAATGAAGTGTACAAATGAGTTGGCAGGACAGCTGGGATCTCTACTAAACTCCTCCTATGACTTACAGTGCAAGCCTAGCCAAGCCTTCGGACTCCCTGAGCTCCTGCTTCCCCTCCAACCCTGAGACTGTTTTATTTCTGTTTCATGAGCTTTGGTAGAGAAGGAATAAAAGTTCATATTCAGCACCTAGGCATACCTTCATCTCCAGGTAAACCACATCCGGAGATGTTTCTCCTGACTATACATTCATTGCGAACAGGTATATGAGTTTTTCTATATAGCTGTGCTATACCTAGGGCCAAAGGACAGTCATCATTTGTTAAAAATATACACTAATGCAGTAAACATTCTGGGATTTCAGCCCAGAGGGGAAAAAAAAGGCTTTAAAAGCAAATAAAACAAACACATGTTGCATAAAGTGACAAGCAGAATAATCTAATTGCTGAGTTTTAAAAACAAAAGAAGAATCCAATATATGCTTAAAAGCAAAAGATGTCTCATAACTCTGATATTTGCCAGTTTAAATGTCTCTTTGATCAGTTTTCTTGTTGGTTTTTCTTTTTGTTTGTTTGCTGTGTAGCCCACTAGAGTTAATCCAAATCCAGCTCAAATTGCGTCTGTTTCTCTACTTGAGCATAACACAAGTCACCTTGGAAGAAGCACAGCAGAAAATAATAAACAAAAAACAACATTGGCAAATCTTTGAACAGCAACTGAGGAACAGCCATTTCACTAAAACCAACTTCAAGTTAATGTGCTCTCTCACTAGGCCAAAAAAAAATTTTCCTTTCTTGGGATTAAAGCAACTCTCCTAAATGAGGCTGGCTATGATTGACGCTTTAATTGACTGGCACAATTTCATGCTTTAATAACTCTGGGCTCCTCTGTTTAGCCATGAATAAATTTAACTGTTAAGTCCTTACATATGAATCCTCTTGCCTGGAAGTTCTTATTCTCTCTTTAAAATGTAAACTTGGATTAACAAGACTCATCGACACATCAGGAGCTGAATGTAGTAATCAACAGCATTCTCTGGTCAATACACTCACCAGTTCCCCCAGCTCCTTCCCTTCTGGGCCGCCACAAGTAGCTGGCAAAGGGCACCAGCTGGGATGTCTCTAACCCTCAGGTGAAGAAACCCTCCTGCATCTTAGTAGGTCAGCATCACACTGATATCTGCTCAGCAACTAGTGGGATAATCAACCTGTGCTGAGGCTGATGACCAACAGCAGGGCAGCAAAACATCTCCTTTCTGAGATGCTTCTGGTACTTGCCCTAAGGCAAGTATACTATTTTCTTGGGGTGCCTCAAGCAGCCCTTTTTAATTTGTCAGGTGCAAGGGCTAGCCCTGGGCAGCCTTGTGAGCCTAGTCTCAGCCCCTCTTGCACTTTCTAATCACACGTTGTCCCAGATACAGCTTTCTCATGCTTGTAATTTTGTAAAAGCTCAGCTGTGATACCTAATAGGAGAGCTTTGGGCTGGCTTATCTCCTGCTGTCTTACACCTTTTATATAGGTATTAACATTGTGGGTCTGGTCTGTTGTTACAGTGCCCTTCTTCATTGCTGTAGAGGAGCCCATAGTGAAGAAGGGTGAAAATACAGATCCTAGGCAGACTTCAGGCTGTATTTTTAGCTTTTCAGTCCTTTTGCTTTTTTTTCCCCATGTGTCTAAATCTCCTAATTTAGCAATCACAGCTGGTTCCTGGACTGAACACTTTTTCCAGAAATGTCCTCCTCCTCCAGCACCTTAATTTAGGGATATTTAGATTCATTTCAGGTTGAAAAGAAGCTGCAGTTGAAAATTCAAGTGACGTTCAGCATTTGGTCAAAGCCCATTTCCTCCAAAGATATCTTTGATTAAGTGAGAAACTCCCCTATTTCCAACATCTCCCATCCAAATGTTCACTCAGCTCCACCTGACTCCTTTGGGCTTCCCTTTCCTCCCTAGGGAGACACTGGTCAGAAACTGGGATGCCTGCAAATACCATGAGTCCATGTCCATAGCAAGGAAGGTGCCCTGAAGATGTTCATGGTGGATTCTGAATGTCTGACAGCCCCATCAGAGTGACTGATCCAGCTGATCATCCCAGATAAACTGGAAGAAAACAGAGGCAAAGAGGAGGTGACCAGGTAAGAAACACTAATGTGTCACTTCTGCAGCACTGAGCTTGGTCTATCAAGTCCTCACTGAGAGGAGATGGTCTCAGATACCCCCTAAAGCTCCAGCATGGCCCAAAACCCTGCCAGAAGCAAAACTCTCCAACCAGCATGCCTGCCTAATTAATTGATCTCAGTGGATCACATTTCCTTTCTCCTCATGTCAGAGCCTTGCAGCCAAAATCTGGACACAATGCTCAGCTCGGTGGTGTTGATTTACTAACACACAGCTTCTGCAAGCTTTCTCCCCGGTGTGCATTAAAACACTGGTGAATGTTGGTAAAACAGATGGTTGGTTCCTGTGAAAAAAAATAAATATCATGAGTGCTTGCCAAGATATGGGGGTTTTCATGTTCTTCATGACTCTCTTTGTGTTGTAAGAATAGGCTCCCTGAGGAAAACTTGAGACCCAGACTGAGCTGAAGGAAAGTGGCTGTGGTTTTCTCATGCAGTGTGTCTGCTGCCCATTAAATCCCACAGACAAGAAGTGAGACCCCCATCTGTTGGCTATCTATCCATCTGGCAGGAGTTTGGCCTTGCCATGATGTAAGAGGTGGACAGATAGTAGTGTGGGGTTTGCTGATTTATTATCACCACCTGAACCATGTTGATTTGTTTCATTTGGGGCGGCAGTGGGATTGTGGGGAAGCCCTGCCTTAGACCTAAGCTTTGACCATGCCAGTCCTAAATTTAGACCCTATCCCTTTTGTTAATGAAATGTGAAGCATGAAGGTAGCATAAATAGGAAAATTTCTTGGTAATTCTGTAGCACCTTTTGCCTAGTAGCTTGTAATAATTTGCATTACCTTCCTTTTCACATTGACCTCTGAGGAATATAGAAGTCTCTGCTACCAAAGACTGCTCTTATTCACCAAATTGAGCAGTTTTGTGATCACAATGAGGTACTCCAGGGGCAGGGAGGGAACCAACAGAGCTGGAAAAGTGGTTCAGATAGGCTGGATGCAGCCTAGAGAGCATCAGTCATCCAGCTGACACAGGCATAAACCTGTAAATCTCATTGGGTTCTCCGGTGTGATTGGCAGCTATGCTCAGTGCAAACTCCCCTGTGTGTGCAAAGGGCTTCTGCTCCTTTCTAATAAGGACAGATTTGCTCAAAATTGGGCCTGGGACCCCCCTTCCCTCCTTGGAAACCTCATCCCAGGTGGGGTCTGCCGAGGGGGGACTCGGTGGCTCTGTGACTTGGATCCAGTAGGGAATATCCTGAGCAGACACTGCTGGGTTGTATTGGAGGTTACTGTCATAGCAATGTATAATGCCAACAAGCTCCAAAGCTGGCTCATTTCTTAATACAAGCATTCCTGGAACGAGCAGAAAACATTTTAAAGAGCTTGCGGCAGGATGTCAGGAGAGTTGGGGGTCAGAACCATCTTCTGAGGACTTGCTGAGTCATTTGTCTCTGCTCCTTGGCTTTCCCCATCTGTAAGGGGTTGTCCAGGTAGACCCAAGTGTGTCTGTGAAGGCCTTGACTGGCTGAGATATGAGGCAGGACGAAACCCATTATCCCTGTGATATCCCCCTAACCCCTTCAGGGATGTTTCTGGGGTGGAGATAGACAGCTCTGGCTCAGCCCTCAAGTCATTACAGGTCGTGGGGTTTCACTTCATTCCTCCCTTCCCTTCCAAGCACACTCACTTTGCAAAATCAAAGCACTTGTCTGCACCATACAGTCAGCTCACAGCTGTATGTAGATGGATAGAGGGGAATGCACCACATGTCTGCTCTTAGGTTAATAGTCATGGTAAATTAGCCACCCTTCCCATGCAAGAGATGAGGACTTGGACACCCATCACACTCTTTGTCCTCATTTTGCACCCACAAATTTTCCTGCTTTTCTTCCTGGTATCATTCCACCATGGTCTTCAAAGGCGGACCTGCCATTTTCTCAGGGGTCAGGTGGTGCATCAGAGGGGATAATGGTCACAGGCCTCTGTTGTTGGCCCCTGCTCTTCTCCTAGCCACAAGCACAGGATTGGTGACAGATCTGCCTCCTCCTCCACCCACATCCCCAGCTCATCCTGTGTCCTCAGCATCCACAGTGCAGACCTCTGCACCAAAGCCTGGCACATCTGGGTGTCTGCACCAACCCTCACCTTGCTTCCAAAGGAAAAGGCTGCTTCAGCTTCAGTCTGACTATGAATAATGAAAAGTCTGGCCTTGCTTTGGTCTGTCACAATGTTCCCATGTTAGTGAACAAAGATTGGTCAGTGGAGTTGAGAAAATTTGATTTGCTTTAAAGGAAAGCAAATATGGGCTGATTTGCCCCCTACTGCTTGCAAAAGAAAGGCAATGTGGTGCAACTGAACCGCACTTTGGTTAGATGCTTCAGCAGCACTTGGGGATAAACGGGTTTCCAAAAGCACTTGTTTTGAAAGGAAACTGGCAGCAGAAACAGACTTTCATTGGGAATAGTGGGAGGAAGCTGAAAAATAACAGTGGTGAAAAACTGCACCATCTCTTTTCTACGCCTCATCTGCTGCTTTATTAGTACTCCTAAATCTGTTTTGCTAAATATAAACACACCCAAATTTACATAAACTTCATTAAAAGCTTGTGTCTCAACTCTGCTGCTCCTGTAACACACCCAGGAAATGGAGAGCTTCAAACTCCTCTGCAGTACAATAAGCAACTGCAAGAGAAACAAAACAACATTTTACAGGCATTTTTGGTTTTTTCCTGGTTTGCTTCTTCGTATATCTGCCTGCACCTCCAAGGCTTGTGGGTGACTTTCTTTCCCTTTTGGGTTCTTTCTGCCCAAACCTGGATCAGTGCTCCCCATCTCTTAATAGTACATTAAAAAAGAGAAGTGGAAATCTGATAAAGTACTAAGTGTGATGGGCATTGCTCTTCTAAGTGCTTTTATTTGCCCGCTGATCCTGCTGCTCAAGTCCCCAGTGAGGCTGACCAGAGACACCCAGGGGACATGCCAGCAGTGCTGATACAGGATGTCTCCTCTGAAAGATGCTGTGGGGCTCGTGCACGTGTCAGAAAGGAAGAAAAGGACCGTATGTCTGGTTGGTTAGCGCTTAACTAAAACCTAAAGGCTGGCTGACAGTTCTTGCTGGGGCCACAAGTATTGGTTTCTCTTTGGGACCTCTTAAGGGTTTGCTGTGATTTGAGGTCATGTCCCTTGTGCACCCAGTGCCTCAGTTTCCCCAGGGAGCCCAACTCTTGAGAGATCTCAGATTTGGACAGTCATGTTGCACACCCTCTGATCATATATGTACCCAAGTATTTCCTTTTCATATCATTAATAATTTAATCATGAGGAGTGGAGGGGAGGAGGGGATCTGGAGGCAGGACCAAGGCATGCACAGCTCTATCAGGACACCACGGATTCACCAAGCATCCTTCATGCCTTCCTTCAGGTCTGGCCAAGACATGTCACCTCCATTCTTCAGCACAGACAGTGCCTTGAAGGGAAGCAACCAGGAGGATGGGAGTTCAGATCAGCTTTTCATTTCTACCCAGTGTCCATCTATCAGATAGACCCAGGAAAGCTGCTTTCCCTCTTGCTGCCCCTGTATGAGCACTGGAGCAAAACTAGGGAGGGAACCCAGAGAAATGTTTAGACAGGATCAAGTTCATCATTGCAATGTCAAGGAGAGCATCTGGCCAGAGAATTAAAGCATATCCTCCACTTGTCTCCCTCCCCAGTGCTTTGGGGGTTCTCTAGTTGGAGGAGACCTGAGAGCGCCTAAATTTCATGCCAGATATGCTAAAAAACAGGGGGATGAGATGGTTTTTCATTCAGTAGTGAGGAGCAAAGAAAGAGGTGAGTGCAGGGGATTTGGTTATCTGCTATTCTGTCCACCTTGCTCTTGCCCTTCCCATATGTCTTAAACGCTCTGGGAACAAATTGCCCCCTCCAGGGTTAGCCCTACCAGTGTTCAGCAATAATGTTCCCATCAGATCCTCCTTAGATATTCCAGCTTGTGCCTGCTCTTCTCCTACCAATTTTAAACACTCATGACAGCTTGAAGAAGAGGGTGGGTTGCTATTGCTGCAACTCCACCGTCTGTCCTCAGCCATGCTCCTTCCCTGGCTGTTTCCCCGTATCTAGGCACTGGTCCAAGGCAACCTCTTGGTAAGAAAACGCTGAGCCGTGCAACCCTGAACCTTTTGTGTAAACCTCAGACCTGGTTTCTGGCCAGAAATCCCCTCCTGGACAATGGGAAAGAGACTCTTACACATGCAAATGCTCCCAAAATAACTCTGAGTTACTTGGGATGTGTCCAAGAGCTACATCTACATTGAGGAGTGCCCTAACCTTTTCCTGTTTCTGCCTTCACCTCTCGTTCCATCAGGTGTTTTAATGAGGTGGATTTATTTAATGAGATAGATTTAGTAGATGGGTTTAATGAGGTGATCCAGTCTCTATGATGGAGATAACTTTCCCTGTGACACTAAGGCAGGGATGATGACCAGGATTCAGCTTTCCTGTTTAAGAGGGGATCATACCGCAAGCATGTGGCCTTTGGGAAAACAAATTCTCAATTAGGGCATTAGTGCAGTATCTAGTCTGCTCCCTGGAGAGCTGAAATGGGAGGAAACACCAGCCCAGCAAATTACATCCTCTAGGGACCAAGACAGACCCTGGTAGAAGGAGGATGAGCTTGGTGCTCCCCAAAGAAATTCCAAGCAAGAGACAGGCTGTTATTTACTATGGGTGCAGTTTCTTTCTTTCTTTCCTGAGGGCTATATTAATGCTCTTTGGAAAAAACTGTCTGCAAAACACCCTTGCTGTGATTTCCCATACACCAGGGCTGGTCTGGACACGGTCTTCAGTGATTTGTAATCCCACAGTCGGAAAAATCACTCTCTAGCATCGTGCCCCATGTGATAACAAGGGAAAAGAAAACTCTTCACAGGAACTGGTGTCTGCAGCAAAGAGCCCTCCGGATTCAAAGTATTTCCTTTCACTGGAGTAAATTATGTTTTATGACTATAATTAACTGGGAGCCAGTACACACTGCGCTGGTTTTAAGCTGACTCAATGCTGTCTGTGAAGCACAGTGTGATAAAACAATATTCAAATCAGCTTCTTAACTAAGCTGGCGAGTGACACAATCTGGAGACGGATGCCAAAAGCAAGTGGAGGTTTGCAAAGCCCCGAGTGTGGGGAGGAATTTCAAGGACTGGGAGTATTTTCTTTAAAGAGCTGGTTTCCAGTCTGCAGTCTGCGGATGGGTCCCAGTTTCTGAAACATGCGAGGTGCCCCACAATGAGTTCCCAGAGCTTTGCTGTTATGTTATTTTTCTAGCAAAAAAAAACAACCAAAAGCCTACCCAGAAGCATTAGGGAAATCTGTGGCTGGATGCCACAACTACTGGGCAAGAGGCTTTGATGAAAGCAGATGAAATAACGAGCAGTTGTGGCTAAAAGGATCAAGTCTTCCTGTCCACCACTTGCTCTAGGTGGAAATGTTTTATGTGTTGTTAAACATGCTGAGTGAGACCCCTGTGTGGAAGTTACATGTGTGGGGTTTCACTTTGTGCGGCTCCATTCTACAGGGTTTTGACATGGTGCAAATCAAACCTGTGGACCCACCACCTTGCCCTCCTGCAGCAAAGGTATAACCAGAGCTAACACTTGCTTTGGTCTAGTCTTTATTATTGCAGTGCCTCCAAGCTAGAGAAATGCAGCTCTTTCCTTATTTTATTTAGATTTTCAGAGAAGTTTGGCAGTTTTCAGGCTTTTAGCTCCACTTCTAAATGTTTCACCTACTTCCCTAAATAAAAGCATCAGAAAGGTAAAGGCTCCAGAAATGCCTCCTCTTCCAAACCAGTGTATGGGTGAATGCTTACCTCCAAAAGTTTTTTCAGTGGTCTAAACATGTGGGAAGTCAAGGAAAGGTGTGAAAAGGTCTACTGTGAGAAATGGTTCATTGCCTTTAAAAAGCTGGTTTCAAAGAAATCGAGGCTTTTCTTCATTAGGTGGTGTTTCATAAATGAGCAGTCCCATGAAGTCCCAGTCTATCTCCATCGCCATGTGCTGTGTAGTTCCAAGCAAACAGCCAAATGGCAATGGTACTAGCAGGAAAACATAATGCACATTTTTCCCCCTGTTGTTTAACATACAGGACTAAGATTGCTCCCAGGGACAATGGAGTTGAGTAAGAGGACAGCTGTGTTACCTCAGGCAGTCCTGAGCTAGTGCCAATTATGCTGCTTTCCAGGTAAAACAACCTCAGGGTTCTCTGGGCGCATAAACCTCTCCTGTAGCCCCAGTGCCTGAAGTCCTGAAGCACAGCCTGGTGAAGCTGAGTAATTGCTCCGCAGGACTTAAGCCCATCTCTTTCTCCAGCTTGCTATGATGTGAATGAGTGGGAGATTCCTCAAACTGAAAAATACTCCATTTAGGGGTTCTACATGTTGATGCCTACTTATGAGCTCGCAGCTGAGGTGTCTCTGATGTTCACTGGAGGTCATAGCTGTACCACCAGTGGAGCTGGAGAGTGAGTCAGGCCATCCCACCAGCCTCTTGGCACTCCAAGGACACATAGTGAAAGCTTTTCATGATGACAGAGTGACTCAACTTTAAGCATTTGCAGGTCCAATGCCCCAGGATGATCTGCTAAGAGCTTGACTCATTAGGAGACCTTCCAAATTCTCGTGGATGGGATAATGAACCTGAAGACTGCCCAGAGGGTGCTTGTGACTCCACCAGCCCTAAAACTTATACACTCTCCCCCTCCTTCTCTCTTTCTGTGATATGGTCATCCTTTCTGGTGGTAAGGGATATTAATCATCATTTCTTGGAAAATAATGTGGTTCTGAATGTGTTTGACCTTTATGGTGTCAATAGAGACATTATAATGGCTATAACTATGCCTTTCCGTTAATAGGATACCTTTAATAGGCTTTAATAGGTTATTTTCTTATTGCTGCATATTATTATGTTAAACCCTACAGAACTGCAAACCAGCTCTTTTACCTTGTTTTCTTTCTATATAATAAAGAGTAAATTATAAAAAGACTAAAATTGAAATGAAACCTTTCATTGGAGTGAAGTGGAAGAATTTTTCATTAGTCTGAGGGAAAACTTGCATTTTTGATAATGGGTAAGTTTGGAAATTTGATCCGATCTGGAACAAAAATCCTTGTTGAAAACACAGATTCCTGCACAACTGAAGGCCATAATCTTCCCTTAGTTCTTTACACGGTGATGAGATCCATGCACAGCCAACTATGTTGGCTCCTCAGAAGAGGTGGGGTGTTTTTTTTGCTTGTCAGTTCTAGTAAACATTTTAGAATTAGTGAAAAAATCATTTTCTACACCGATATAGTAGTAAATAAAATTTATGTCTACAGAAATTGCAGTTACATCTGGAGCGTGTCCAGTGCAAGTAAAGGAGATTTCAATGGCAGGGCAGGCAGGATGAGGCAGGGCAGAGGAGATGAGAAATTTCTGTGGAAATTAATGTTGTGCTTGTGACCTGCTCCAGAGTTTGGAGGTCTGGGTCAGCTTTGAATCTGTGAGCTGCCGACATGAGAGAGAGGCTGGAATGCAGGTAAAAGAGATATTTACCTGTATGGATTGGCAGTCCACTCGACTCTCAAAACCCAGGACCCCAGTATGGCTTTTTGGAGTAAATGTAAAGGCATATGACAGTGGGTTGGCATGGACAGATGTGCAGTGCTGGTCTGACAGGAGACCAGGGACAGAAGACGGGGGTACCCATGCTTGTGGGCTGGAAAGCCAATTGAGGAGCTGTGCAAATGTGCAGGAAGAAGCATTTGAGATTCTTTAGGGTAAATTTTCTGTTTTCCCTTTGTATAGCATCCCAGAGGTGGTGTCACATCTGTAAGCCCATTGCAGATGTGATGGTACCCCACACACCTTTGTGGGCAAATAACTCAAGCTCTCGTGGGACATGCTCAATCACATACTGCATGTCTGTATTTTCATCTACCAGATGAATCTTGTTCATAAGGCATGAAATCTCTTACCTCTGTGGAACAGGGCTCAGCCTTCATGTCTCTTTGAACCTTGTCATCTGAGGAGGCTCTCAGAAGACTCTAGGGACAGATACAGATGCCTTCAACTCCACTCCGAAGGTGCAGGTCATCACTGCACTGTGGTTCCCAGCAACCCTGCAGTTGTCAGTCTCTTTGTTTCTTTAATTAAACTGCCCAGAAGACAATAATGGCTTTAATGTGCCTCCCCCTCTGGCTGGGATAAGACACATTTCCAGGAGAGCACGGGGGACATCAGCCTGTCTCCTGCCCTGTTAAGTCCATTTTGGAGGTTACAAAGGGAGCCTGGGCACAGGAACTATCTATCCTAATCCCTTTTTCCCCTGCTGTGGAGATTCTGAAGCTTCCACTGACCCATTACCGTCCAGTGAGGACTCCAGTTTCCCGTGGTCCAGATGGGTATTAGCAGTGGCAGAAACTACCTGGATTAGAAGCAAAGAAGAGAAAGAAGAGATATAGCTGGAGGGCAGCTATTACATCCAAAAAGATGAAGAAAAAAAAAAAGAAAAAGAAAAAACCTAATAAAGCACTAGCAAACTTCCTGGGGGAATGGAAAGAAGGGAAATAGACTTTCAAAGAGCAGATGTGACTTGCAAGGCAAGCACTTGCAAAGATACACTTCTATTTAGCAAGTAGTTGCAGCCATTTATGATATTCCTGTCCTACAGCTGTTTGTAACCATGCCATGGCTGGACAAGGGCCAGCAGGAGGGAGAATGCTGGACATCCCATCATCCACTTTATTATGAAGTATGTTCTGCTTAAGCTGCCTCCTGCAGCAGCTCAAACCTACCCCTGGACTTTGCACTGGGGCATCTCAGGATGGCCATTTTGTTCCTCTGATGCAGTCATAGGAGCCACAATGTCTCCCAGAAAGGCCCAAGTGAAGAGCTGGAGGGAGCTGGTCCTAACTTCTTCCACTGCTTTCCAAGGACATGCATGATGAGACTGTAGCATCCTAGGATCTGACCACAGGACCCTCTGCGCTGCCTGTGGCACAGCAATGCTACCTTTGCCTGAGCTTTGACATCAGTTGTGATATACTGCATCCTACCTGGCCTCCAGGATGCCACCAAGCATTGGTTTCTTAATTTGAGAGCTGTCCAGATGGTTAGAGATAATGTACGAGCAATAATGGATCACTTTGTGTCACCAATCAGTATTTATTTCCCTTACTTCTTCCCTAAACTGTGAGTTCTTGAAAGTGTTGTCATGACTACTGAGGAGTGAACTTGACTCACTTCAGCAGCCTTTGTTCCCTCCAAGTGAGCTGATCTAAAATTTGTCAAAGCTCTCTTGTCACCGGCTGCAAAAATATTGTATCTATTTCTTGAGAGGAACTTCTTTTGCAAGTCTCTCTCAGCTGTATATAAAAGGGCACAGCAACAGTCTAAGCCTGCCATAATGCGGTGATTTTAATGCCCCTGGGTGCTCTCAGCAAATAACTCTTGAATTGTTCCCTTGTTTCCAGCAATCTTTCTGCCACGTATCAAAAGGTCAATCTTGTATGAGGTCTTCTGTAATCTCTCCACTGAGATGTGTTACAATATACTCTGATCAATGGTTAAAATTGGCATCCTTTTAGTTTAATGGAACCTCCACTGGAGAATAAATTCCAAGTAGGTTTTCAGGAGCACTGAAATATATAGCGTGGTTTTGGCTCAAATTAATGCATGACATAATTCCACTAAAATCAATGAAATTGCACTCTGAGATGCTTCTCGACTGCTGATGTTAAAGCTGTACAGCTACAGTTTATTGTTACTTATTGCTTACCCTTAATCTGCCTTAATATGGTCTGAGTCCTAGGTCTACCATGAGGAATTCCAAAGGGCTTCATGGGGTTTTGAGCAACTCATGTTGAAATCAATGGACAGAAGTGAAGAGGGAGGAGAGTTACCCCACGCCCTGGTGAGTATTTAAGTTCCTGATCTCACTGTTATATCAGTAAATGTGGGAAACTACACTCCTGAGGAGTGCAGAGTCAAAACAGACGGTGTAGAGATACGGCAGATATTGATTTCTATATCTGTCAATATTAACAAAATTAAACTGTTTTTCTACTAGGAAAGCTACTTAAACTACAGCTATTCAATAGATAGACCTTTCACAATTCTTAAAATAATAGTTATTAAATTCAAACGTGCAGAAAAAAAAAGAAAATGTGCAAATACAGTGTTGAGGCAGAAGAAGGTGAGATAGGGGTCACAACAGTTTGCAAGACTGAATCGCTCTCTGTCACAATGATGGTCAGATCCCCACTCTCCGAGAAGGTGCATTTTTCCTACTGCAAAAAGGCTTTGGGAAATGTCATACCTTGAAACAGTTGTTTAAATCTCTGCAGCACAGATGAACCCCCCTCGGCAAATTCTCTTGAATTTAATGGGCATAATAGAAGTTAAATCTCATTCTCTAAAAAGATAAATAGAAAGAAGAAGAACATGCCTTTTCTTCTATGTTTTCTTATATTGTTTTAGTTGCCTGGATATATATATATATAAAATTATATATTAGTGATCTCTTTTAGTTTATTGTACCCAAAGTTTTGTTTTCCTTTTGACTTCACAGCTTTCAAATGTATGTTAATATTAGTACCTCTCATCTGGCTATTGACTTTAGTGTATCTGCAGATGGAAAACTTTTCTTTATAGCTTACTTTCTACAGTTGCTTATTCATTTTGTTGTTGTTACTATTTTTCTTCAGTAAACATCTTCTCATTGAAGGATTGCTGATTCTTCCAAAACTGGCCACACATGGCCTCATAAAGTTGATATGTTAAAAGAGTCCCTTGCTTCACTGAAGGTCTTGAGACTTTTTACAGTGCATTAATCCTGTCAGGATCTGAGTTTCACTATATATATCAAAAAAGCAAGCATCACTCCCTGTTAACTGCATAAGAATTGGAAATGGCAGTTTTGTAAGGCTCTGGATGGCTTGTAGGCTCGTGTTGCAGCACATAACGTACAAATGAAAACTTCACTTGGATGTTCAGTTGAAAGGTAGTTCAGATATACACCCTGGCACCAACTGCTGCATCAGGTACAGCAGAGAAGTTTCAAATTCTTCTGCCTTCTTACTGACTCATCTTCCAAGGTAGAGTAATCTATAGCTCATCACTACCCATGGCATCTGCCTTCACCTGCCTTCTTCAGGGAGAACAGGTCTTGAACTCAAGGGAAAAAGAGAAAATATTTTTCTGTCTCAGGAGAAGCCATGATTTCAAAAATCCTCCACATCTTTTTGAAGGCAAAATGGATTCTTTGATGTCTGGTGCAAACTTGTACCTCTTCCAGGCAATGAATGGGATGGAGGGATGCAGGGGGACATGGTGGAATCTGAGAGTGAGGTCTCCTTTCTGTTTGCCTTCAAACTTTGCTCCTCTTCCTTGCCTCAAGTTTGGAGGAATCCATAGACTGTGATCCCACCCCAAAACTGCCTCTTCTTTGGAAAGAGTACAACATTGCCTAGTTTGTCCTGCTCAAAAAGTCCAGCTTTGATGGTGTCCTCTTCTCATGTGTAACCACTAGCAATCCCTTTCAGTCAAAAAAGAAAAATTAAGACTAGATATTGGACGAGAAACACTTCCCACATGAGGACAGTCAAGAAGTGGAACATGTTGCACAGACAACTTGTGCCATCTCCAAATTTGGATGTTTTCAACATCAAACTAGATAAACCCCTGAGCAACCCCTGAGCTACACAGCTGACCCTGTGTTGAGCAGGAAGTTGGACTAGAGACCTCTTGATATCCCCTTCCAACTTGAATTATGCTACGATCCTATGATACTATGACCCTGTGGTCTTGTTAGGAAGTAGCCCAGCAGTTCCAGGAGCTTCCAAGTTTGTAAAGAGGAATCTTCCTGCAAGGCAGTTGAAGGTACAGGCACAGCGCCTCTGTCCCATCGTCCATCAGGACAACCTCTTTTCATCCCTTGGGCTTCTTCACATCTTGCAGCCTGCAATGCTTCCTTTGTCTTGAGGACTCTGCCTTCTGTCCTAAAATGCACCGGTAATGAGACCATTGGTGAGGAACGTAAAGGCTGGGAAGAGATTTCTACTCTCAGCATAAAACTCTTCCATAAAACTGTGTAAAAGTGTTCCCATTTGTTCTCCTTCTCTGTTCTCCTCCTGTTAAAGCAGAGACAATTTAAAGTTGCAATATTTGTAAATGATTTAGCCCTGTGCTGTGCTGAGCCACTAAAATAATCATTGGTTCTCCCCTATATTAGGACTCCATGCCAGTGGGGATTTGGACATGGGGTAGGCTGGTCTTTTGAACCCCCTATTGTGGGTCTTATCCTCTCCTCCTCCTCCTCTCTGCAGGAAAACACAATCATTCACCTGCCCCCATTTCTGGATATATTCTCAGGCACTGAAGAGCTTGACCACTCACTGTTAATCAATAGAGTTGGAGTGTAGCCATCAGCCTACAACTGTTTCAAGCTTCTTCAAAGCAAAAAGAGCCTGGAAAAATGAAAGGCAGAGATGAAATACATAAATTTTTCTGGTAATATTTCAGAGGCAAGGGCACAGCGGTAGCTTTCTTTTTTAAGCCTGTACATATGTATAAAATATATTTGAGGGATTTGGAGAAAGAAGAAAAATTAAAATAATTAAGGAGCTGACAGAATTGATTTAGAGTCCAAGGAAAGAGGCAAAGAACTCAATATGTTCGGTGTGGTGGAGCATGTCTGGCGAGGATGCGAGCGCTGTCTGGAATTGTTCTGAGCATGGGAGTGAGAGTCCCCATCTAACCAACCCCTGGCTCTGCTCCAAAGAGAAGATGGGCCAACATACTTGTACCTGCACTGAACTGGTGGGAAACTAAGTTTGGCTGCAGTGGTCTCCTGAGGGTGCAGAGATCCACCGTAAGGAGTGCTGTGGTTCAGGGGTTAGAGCTTTCCAAAATTAAAGTCAATGCAGGGCTCAACCTTGGGTTCTGGTCCCTCAGAGAGGTTTTCAGTTGTCATGTCGTGACATGGTCCATGCAGGTGAGGTCTCTTGAACCAGTCAATGCAAAGGACATAAAATTCCTAAAAATGGGTTGAAAGAGGGAGCAGTTTTCATTGGCATGATGGCACCCTGGCCTGCCTGGCCTGTGTGTGGAGCTGGCCAAACCTGTACCAATCACTTTCCTCAAAACAACCAGATGATGGCAAACCTTCACATGCAGGGTTGTCAGCAAGAGACAGAAGCTCAGAGAGCTTGGACTCAGCAAGCCAGGGATGTGTAAAACCACTCCATAAGTAACCATTGCAGCAGGACGGTTATTTTAAGCATGGCAGTTACTGTAAGCACGTCTGTGCTCAAGTCAGCAGATGGAGGATGCATAATTTATAACAGGAGTGACCAGACTAAGTTTTTTTCCATCTGCCTTTCAAGTGCAGCAGTAGGATGAATCTGCTCACCTCAAATAAGACTCATCCGGTGGCTTCACTTCCGACCGGCAAGCTGTGCAAGCCCAGACCTTCAGAGGTTCTTCTCTCCTCTCTGAAAAGGGACAATCTTCTCTTTTCCATTTCATGCCCCTCTTCATTCCTTTCAGTAGTAAGAATCCTAACGCATCATCAGGAGCCCTGTCCTTGTTTGGATTAGGAGCCTGGCAAAAAAGTATTTGATGTTTCTCAGGGAGCAACTTTATTCTGCACCTTCACTCTGATAGACAAGAGTCCTTCACAGAAGTAAACTTAATTTCTGTGTAGGTAACCAGTCCTTTCTCTTCTGCAAAAGCTAATTCAGTTACATGCATTTCACTGCAGATGAGTGTGCACTTTATTGCACGTGAACCGTTCAGATGAGATTTGACAGAGGAGATGGCTGGATATCTTTCACTGAAATGCTTGGATTTTTCCCATGGAAAATACTGGTTTACATCAAAGAAGTCTTACATTCAAAAGCCTCCAGAGAAAACAACTTGAAACTATTTTTTAATGAGGAATATTTTATGTGGAAGACATTTAAACACACAACTTAGGAGATCCCAAAACTCTGTTTATGTGTATTTTTTAAATGCCTTCTGGATTATTTCATGACACAACATGCCACTGAATCAAAACCTCCAAATGCACTGATAATGTTCACACCATGATATGCTGTGTGGTACGATCGGACCTCAAACAAGCCAGCTGAAACCAGAGCTCCTCTGCAGAAATGCTGCAAAGACAGAAAAACTCCAGGCTCAAAGAACTGCTCACCTAATGGGAGAAACAGTGAGATAGAGCAATGGATGTGGAGAGAACTTGGAAAAGAAAGCTGGCCAGATCTCTGTTTTTAAGACTGGGACAGACTAAGCCCTTATCAAGCTGATCTAGCATTAGGGATAGACCTGCTTTGAGCAGGTTGGATTCAAGTCTTCCAGGGGTCCTATTCATCCATTGCCTTCTTTAATGCCTCCAGACCCTCTTTTTACTCAATCTAATAAACATTTGGACATCAAAGATGCCATTTCTGCAGTGATAAGTTTCACATATCTAACTTTGGGTGGGATTTTTGCTCACCTCCCTTAGTGAGATCAGCCCATGTTCTCCTTTATTTGCAATGTCTGCCTCCATCCCAAGGAAGTGCTTTTCCTCTAATGTGATTAGAAGCAGCACCCAGCAAGCTGGCTGCCAGGTACCCATTGGCAAGCTGCCTAGAAAGCAAAAAATTGGGGTGGAAAAGTGGATTTTCCAGTGGTGAGAGCTAACTGCATGCTGGTCTCATTTTAAAATGTTTGTACAGCTGAAATATCTGTGGCAGAAGAGATTCAGAGAAAGAGATTCCTCCTCTTCAACCGGCTGCAAGGATATATATTTCATTAAGTGGGTTTATGAAGGTCATTGCTCACCCCAGATCAGTTTGGCCACTTGAAAGCCGCTGTAGGCTATGATCCTTCTTATGCCTTTTGTAGCTACTCAGCCATATGGACAGCCCAAAAGAAGCATCTGTTCACTCTGGTTTCTAGCTGGGATGGAGATGCTCCTCTGTGAGCTGAGAGCCAGTGGAGTTTGTCCTGTAATTTTGACTCCACAGCATGATCACTCAAAACTAGCATCATGTGAAAGGTTTGGTCACTAACAGGATGCATATGTTGAAAAATTTGAAGCCCAGAAAACCAGAAAAATCTGAAGCCTCCTCCCAAAGTTAAAAGCATGGGCAGGGGCAGAGATACCAGTAAATGCTTTGCCAGCAAATGGAGAAGGACTGGGGAGAGCAACACCATCCTGAGAGCAGAGTCACTGTCACATGTCTGAAGGATGTCCCCAGAAGATGATCCCACAGGCTTATGTGAACTGAATGTGGCTGAGATTGAAACAAGGCAGAGGGAGAAGAGGCGTCTGCTTTAGTGAAGACAAGTGACCGTAAGAGAAGCTTGTAAGATAGTAGTGTTCACTACAAGAGATATGTAGAGCTGCAAGAAAGGTCTGTAGCTTCTGCTCAGAAGGAGGAGCAGTTCTTAGACACTCCTTTGTAGGCTTTTTCAAACCTAGTTCTGATCCCTGCTCCCAGAGAGGGCCTTAAATATTCACAAGTTCCAGGCAATTTCCCAATCTTTCCTGCTTCCTAAATACTGAACTAAATTGATTTGGGCTTGTGTGGCAAAGTCTTGACAGCAGGAGGGCTACAGGGGTGTTATCTGTGAGAACCTGCTAGAAGCTTCCCCCATGTCCGATAGAGCCAATGACAGCCAGCTCCAAGACAGACCCGCTGCTGGCGAAGGCCAAGTCCATCAGCGATGACAGTAGCACCTCTGCGATAACATATTTAAGAAGGAGGGACAAAACCTGCACAGCAGCAACCAGGAGAGAGGAGTAAGAGAAACAACCCTGCAGAGAGGAGGTGCTCCAGGTGCTGGAGCAGAGATTGTCCTGCAGTCCATGGTGAAGACCATGGTAAGGCAAGCTGTCCCCCTGCAGCCCATGGAGGACCCCACACTGGAACAGGTGGATCCCCAAAGGAGGCTGTGACCCCATGGAGAGCCTGCACTGGAGCAGGGTCCTGGCAGGATGTGTGGCCCTGTGGAGAGAAGAGCCCAAGCTGGAGCAGGTTTACCGGCAAGACTTGTGACCCTGTGGGGGACCTACGCTGGAGCAGTCTGTTCCTGAAGGACTGCACCCTGTGGAAGGGTCCCATGCTGGAGCAGTTTGTGAAGAACTCCAGTCCATGGAAGGACTCATGCTGGAGAAGTTCACAGAGAACTGTCTCCTGTGGGAGGGAGCTCATACTGGAGCAGGGGAAGAGTGTGAGGAGTCCTCCTTCTGAGGAGGAAGGAGCATCAGAAACAACATGTGTTGAACTGACCACAACCCCAATTCCCTGAGCCCCTGCCCCGCTAGGGGGGAGGAAGTAGAGAAATTGGAAGTGAAGGTGATCCTGGGAAGGGAGTGGTGGGGGAAAGGTGTTTTAAGATTTAGTTTTTATTTCTCATTACCCTACTCTGTTTGGATTTGTAGTAAATTAAACTCACTTTCTCAAGTTGAGTCCATTTTGCCTGTGATGGTAATTGGTGAATGATCTCTCCCTGTCCTTATCTCGACCCATGAGCCTTTTGTTATATTTTCTCTCCCCCTGTCCAGCTAGCTGATGAGGGGGAGTGATAGAGCAGCTTTGGTAGGCACCTGGTGTCCAGACAGGGTCAACCCACCACATAAATCCTTCTTTTTTTATTTTCTTTTCTTTTTTTTTCCCCCCTTTCTTTTATGTTCTGTCCTGCCCTTCCTTAGTGGATATCAAGAGCATTCAGTCAGTCCTACAATGCTTTAGGTACTGGAAAGTTGATCTTTTCCTTACCTCCTTGACTTGTCCCTGCTAAAATAAATTAACCCTGTTCGTTTTAACCTTCCACGTGCTTTGAAGACTAGATGTATTAAGTCTTCTTCCTATTTGGACATGCTGTCCAATTTCTTGTGGTCCATTTCAATGGAAGAGATCCAAGTCTGGACACCAAACTCTGCCCATGACCAGTCCAGTGTGAAGCCCATGGCAGTCCTCTGTGTCTCATAGCAGAGAATGGGTCACTCACATCCAACCTGCAGGAGAAGTAGCCAAGAAACATCAGCCCATATGTCTCCACCTTTTGGCCTGGAGATTGGGAAGGAGGGTTTTGTCACAGTCCTCCTGGATTGTTTTACCAGCAGATCTCCAGGTAATTTAAAGTGTACATCAGCATTGCTGATAACTTAGGAGAGCACCTGTGGACCAGAGGACCACCCTCCAAAGGGACTGACCCTACCAGCTACCTGATCTAGAGGTCCAGGAATTGCTGAAATTCCCAATGACCCTATCTTCTTTAGGTTTTGCCTGTGGTTAAATGCTTGCCTACTGTTAAATACTTGAGACAATATTCTTCTGTCACAGTAGCTGAGTTGCTGGCAGGGTTCATTTCCACATTATCTTCATCCACCTCTCTTCTTTTCCTGAACCGCAGAGCAAGTATAAGTGTCTTCATATATAAAATAACAGCTCACCTTCTTCCAACTTGCTGAAAAAACTACAACTGCCTCAGCATCCTCTTCCTGCCTCCAGGCCATAATGCTGGGGAGGCAGAAATGTGGAAAAAAGGACCAAGAGAAAAGGGAGTTCTACCATAATAGATGTCTATACACTTAGGCAGCATATGTTTGTTTTCACCGGGCTTAATTCCAGCGTATGTTCTCCTAATTACCTGGTGCTGGGACCTCACGGTATGTTTGAGCACCATGCGCTGCATGTGATGGAGCTGAGTTGGCTTGTCCGTCTTCCTAGCTAAAGCTGCTTGAAAATATATTTCCTGAAGTGTTTTCCCTTGGCTAAATGTTTGGATTCATCACAGTGTTTCAGGGGAAAATCTGTGGCTGTTCGTTGTGGGGAAGGTAATCAAGGAGGATGGCTTTCCCCTGGAAATGTTTGGCCCTATAAAATGAAATGTGGGACAACTCCTGTTTGGAACTTACTTGCTTCTGGTTTTTATCACGCTCATTTGATGTCAGTATTGTTGTATTAGGGTATATCTGCTAGTAGTACCTATAAACTGTGTGAATGAAATAGTTCAAAGGCATTTGGAAGCTGGCCTCTCCCCAGGATGTTCATTCCACAGGGAAATTTTTACTTTTCATCTTTCCACAGCAAAACCTTGCTCTGAACTTCCAGCAAAAAATTGCCATCTCCACCCTGTGCTGCTGCCAAGCCTCAGAAGAGCAGCAAAGGGGAAGGGATGCTCAGCTGTTCCCAAAATTGTTGCTTAGAAGTCATCTCTCCTTTGCAGGCCTGAGGCACTGCAAGCTCTCTGCAGGCACAGCAGCACCCGGCTTCTCCGACAGATTCCCTGCCCTGCAGCACTTTGGTGTCTTGCAAGGGGAGAGTTTGTCCCAAAGAAGGACATTCTTCCTTTCCCTGGGAATATTTACATCAGAGAGAACAAGCTGAATGCAGAAGCAGCCTGGGGAGAATTGCATAATGGTGGTGAGACTTCTCCTGTCCTTCCTTCATCAACATCTCATTCCCTGGCGATTCCCACATCACTGGGAGCCCAGAACTGTGGTGGCAAAGCAAGCCAGATTTTACTGAACTTATTTGAGGAAATGAATCTTTTCCCTTTCCCCAATAGCATTGCCTCCTCTGGCAACTTTACATGGGATCTGAACTGTCCTGGTCTGTACCTTTAGCATTTCTACATGGGATCTGAATCTCTTGCAAAGCTGCATCTCAGCTAACTTATCTTCGGTCAAAGACAGGCAGATCAGCTCAGCACCAAATTGTTGTGTCTCAGTTCCTCCTCTCACCAGCCTGAGTTCATGCAGTTCTCACACACAGGCTTCACAACCTTCTTCCACTTCCCAGACATCCACGCTGGACAGCACTGGCCATTTTGCAAGGTGGCTCATGTCCTGTCATTCCCAGGGTGACGAAGAAAGAGGCTGTGATGTTCAAGGGCAGGCATGGTGATTTCTGTCTATCATAGGAGCTGATGGGATCAACACCCCCACCACATTACAACACCTGAGTGATGACTGCAGCTCTCTTCTGAAGCCCTCTCACACATATGAATGCACCTTGCTCATCTCTCAAGTCCTCCATGCCTTTCCCTTGCACTCAAAAACACATGAAGAAATCCTCTTTTCTCCTCAATCTCTTTTCCACTCCATAACAAACTAAAACAGCTGTGCAAAATCCATTCCTGGTGTTATAATGACTGCTGATACTCAAGTCTTGAGGGCGTTAGTGGGGCTGTTTGATTGTAACATCTGCCTTTCATAGTACACTAAAAACGCAGGAGTGCTGGCAACAAATTCTGTGTGCAGCGCAACGCTGAACGGGACACAAATTGCCAAGCATCACATTAGAGGCATAGGCACAGATGAGTTTGAAGAGAGAAGCTGCTTTATCTCACTTTTGGGGGGTCTGGGGTTGTACATCTGTCCTCCCATGCCACATGTGGGTATGTTGTTAGAGCCCCCCGAGAAGCATCATCTGCTGGGATGCAGTGGATCTGAGGATTTGGTGGTACAGTGGGACTGGGGGTTTGAAGGACTGGAGGCACCATTTAGCCGCAGACAGTTCATAAGTGATCAGGCAGCAAAGCCTTCCTTCACACATGAGGGTCCCAAACTCTTGGGTACAGGATAACTCACCCCTGCCTTCATCTTAAAAAGCCACCAGCCCTTAACTATGGAGGAGCTTTAGCCTGGGGATGCTTTCTCAGGTTTTTCCCTCTCTTTGGCACTCTGAGTTATCAGGCACATTGTCATCCTGGAAAGGCAGCTTAAAGAAAATAAAATCTTTCTCATTTTCTTCCTGGATTTTTATGCCTCTATAGAAAGGGCTTCTTTGTGATTTGTGGTCAATTTAAAAAGCTCTTCAACGGGACCCTGACTTTCTCAATTACCTACTATTCCACCATACTGTTGAAATCCTTCGTCTCTCTAGATTTTCCCTTCTGGTATTCTCACTGCTTGTTTGATTCAAGGGTCTCCATATTTGCCTTGCACGCAATTTGCAAAATGCTGGCCTGAAATACACCTTGAATAGGACTTTTGTACTCATGAGATTTCACTCAAAACATACATTTTTGAAGGCTGGCATGAACTCAAAATATAGCATCAAATCATGGTTGACCTCTTGGTAAGAAAAGTCTCCTACAAGCCAAAGCTATTTATGTGGAATAATGAACCCAAAGCAAAGAAAACTCTGGACTTGTAGGCATTGGCTGGTTGCGGGTATAAGCAGTACTCTAGATATGTGCACTCAGACCAGCTCAAACTAGTGCAAACATTGTCCATTTTTCGTTTCCTCCTTCAAAAAGAAATGACATGAAGTTTGGGTGAAATCTCTGTCCATCTGTCTTGGAACTTCTGAACCTGGTGAACCACGAAGTTTTCAACAAAATATTGCAAACAAAGAAATGGGCCTTAGAGATAACTGTGTCCTGGGACTTGTCAGGCACAATGGCTGGGGAAGGAGAGAAACCCACTTTATCCCTCAGCTCGTGTCCACTCTAACAGGATTAACCACTGATAAAATTTGGTTCTTGCTGTTTTGAGTTAGTTATAAGAAGCAGTTGCTGCAGGGAGGTAAGTAACACTGGAGAAGTGGCATCTTTTAAATTTCTCTGTCCTGCAAGTGGCAAAGGATGAACTTATTTTTGTGTGTGTGGTTTTTTTTGCTTTTAAAGGGAAAGGGGTGTGCGGCTCTCCCATGGCAGCAGGGGCCTGGGGAGAGGGAGTCAGGTTCAAATCCCTGAGCAGAATTTAACTTCTTCAGCAAAAAATTTCCAAATTTTGCCTGAATGCAGGCAGGACCAAGGGAGATAATTCAAACCACTTCAAATTCTCGTCGGAAGCCCTTTCTGCAAAGCTGCTTTCGTCTCCAAGCTGCTTTGGAGATATGAAAGTACCAGGAGGATATTTTCAGCCTAACATGAAAGCACAATTTTTTTTCAAGCAGAGAAAAATTATTTGATTGGGAATTTTTCTTTTCTTTGTACTGCCCAAGGAATGTGCCATCATTTTGTCCCCATGCTAAACCTTCCTTATTTACATGTATTCCCTGGAGGGGATTGACTAAGCTTTCCATTACTCAACAGCATCTTGGCTCCTGCACAAAACCACTACAAGGTTGGGAGGACTAAAAATATTTAAGGTTTTACTGAATGGGGGCAGAGAAAACGCTGTCAACTGAAGGTGACTTTGGTTTCCACCCTAATCTTGCTAAATAGATTAGTGAATATCAGTTTCACTATTTTGACTGAGTCCCAGGAAGGATTCTTCCTAGATCTGGGAAGCTATGATCTGATCCAGCACTGCTGCAAATAAATGACACGGGCTTCAGAATGTATTTATTTTTGTCACTTCACTCTTTTTCTGCCTGGAAAGCATCCCACCAGGTCCTGAACTCTGCTACCTCCTGGCAGAAAAACTTCAATATGAGTAGTAATAAACACAATTATTTTTGGCTTCATTGTATTTTTAAGGGAGCCATAAACAGCATAAACTCAGGTATAAAACCCCAGGATATCTGAGACAGATGAAATAAAGTGCAGCATGTGGCAAATATAGTCTGACAGCTGCAAAATAAATAATTCCTGGCTATCAAGGAATCGGAGCAGAAATCAAGCTGTAGCCACAATCTCTGGGTTGTAAAGAAAAGGACTTAAGAAGCTCGGGAAAAGGAGTTTATCACCACATTGCACATTTTCCCTCTTTGCTATCAGATGAAGCAAACTACTGTCCACAGCAATCCCTGTTCCCACGGTGTCCAGGGCTGAGATAACTTTTACGCAATCTCCCTGCCCTGTCAGTAACAGCTGTTCTGCATCTCCTCTTCTTAATCTGGCTGACACAACAAGAGACCAAGTGCCGTTAATTAACAAGGAGGGAATAGGATGAATTAAACCTTAAGGTCTGAGTTATTAACAATTGAAAGCATTTAGACAAGTCTTTTTCCCTGCAGCATGGTGTTATTATTAATTATAATGATCAAGCAGGCAGATATTCCTCGGGATCCATAGCAAGGTATTAAATATTGCAAGGGAATAAGTGTGCACTTTCAATCCACAAGAAAGGCTTAAAATGATACTGGTCCCTTTAGGTCCTGGCACAAAGCATCGATGCACATGCACCCAACCTTTGCCAGTCCCTCTGGCTGCTGGGGAGGAGAAGTCCTGCTCCCACTGATTCCCTGGCCAGCAAAACACACAGATATTGTGCTCCATGATTAATCAAGGAGTGTGGAATGTCTGGAAGGACTGGTAATGACTGGTAACGCCTTCCTTCAGAGATTTGCTCAGTATTATTAGATGGCAAGGTGTCAGAGGGATGGGTTGGGCAAGTAAGGGACCATGCTTTGCTCATGCTCCCAAGGGACCAGGAAGCTCCTGTCTGCAGCACTTCTCAACCATCCTTGTCCTGGAGTCTTCATTGATGGATCCAGGAGCTAAAACCTGTGCAGTTTGGAGATTTCAGGTGTTTGATCTGTGCGTCCCACCAGCAGAAGTTGAAAGGGAACCTGACCACGACTTATGGATTGTGTTTGTTGCATTGGACCTGTCCTAATTCTCCACTGCATCACTTGGCTGCAGGAAAAGGTGCATTTTTTGCCCACTGATTATGACTTTAATAAAGAGGGCATTTTGGGAAGAGTGCATCTGGCAGTTGTGGAAAACCTCATTTCCATGTCTGCTTTGTATATCTTGCTCGAGAGCATTAATCAGTCACCATTTTATGATTGGGAATGAGCTTTCCACAGGGATCAGGAGGGCCTTTGTGGTTCCTGGTGTAGCACAGGGAGGGATGGACTTCCTAGGATAACTGGATATTGTCTCTAAAAGGTGTCCCTTAGACTGTGGCAACAGCACCGATTTCTTCCCTTGTGCTGCAGCACATGATCTGTCATTGTGGCTTTTCCTCTTTCACGCAGAAGAATGATGTTTAGTCCAAGTACCATGTTCACTGCAGCACCAAGTTTCTGGAATCACAGACTGCTGATTCCATGGACTATGCACTCAATACTCAGTTGCTTCATGCCACCCTGGTGACAGTGTTGTCAGCAACACGTGATGGAAATCCTCCTCACGTCCCATCTTCTCTTGGACCAAAGATGGGGCTGAATGACTGCTTCTCCTAAGACTTCTTCTCCACTCCTCTTCCCAAAACCAGCACCTCTTCCAGCCTGAACACTGCTTCTCCATGGGTGACTGAGGTCAGGCTAGCAGACCTGTAGCTGCATAGATCACTTTTTTCCATCCTTTTAGTCAGAGATGCTACTTGCTGTTCTCCAGTCATACTCCATCCTTATGTTTTACTTTAATTCAGTTTCACATGCCGCCTTAGATGTTTCATGTTTCAGCACTCTTGAACAGGGTTATCTATCCCATCAGAGCTGACTTTTCACCCTCAGATTAGTAATTCCCATTTCACTACCCACATTTTCCCCAGGTTTCAGAAAGAAAGAGAACACTGAGTGTTTATTTGGGCCATACGTCTGCTGTTCCTCTCCACTTGGTCTCTACCACTTATTTTCCCTATCTACATATTCCTTATATTAGCAATTACCTTTCCAAAGCTCTGATTTGTCCAGTGAATTCTGAACCTGTCACCCAGGTGCCCATTTTCAGAGATTTTCCAACATGTTGAGAAGCATTTTGAAAACATGGTTATGGTCTCACTGAGTTGAATTTCTCAGCACTGCTCCTTAAAACTCCGTTTGGGGTCCTGCTTTGCCTCTGTCACCCAGCTTGATCTGAACTGACATATGCATGTTTGTTCCAAGCTCATTTCTGATTGTGGTCTCTAAAACCTCTCTTTTCTTTCCAAAATAAACTCTGAAATACCTTCACCCCTGTAACTCACTGTGATATTATGTGCCCTGCCTCATTACATGTTACACCAGTAATCTTTTTCTCAGCTGAAAAAATCACCATCAAGAATTTTTTATTGTTGGCTGGGTTATTGGCAGAAATGTCATGGCCAGAAAGATCCCTTCAGGAGGACCCACAATGTCCATGTGCTATTTCAGCATCAGCTCTGCACTGATTTTGGCGAGGAAACCAAGGAGCAAATCCATGACCCATCTCTTCCAATGTAGTGTTGGGGCTGGAGAACGACCAGTGATTTTTGGACAGGCAGCACCATGAACGTTCCCGCACAAAGTGACATGCTCAGCTTGGCTTCCCAATATTGTCTCCTC
>KZ505652.1:1558207-1632359 GCA_002844005.1 Limosa lapponica baueri | reverse complement strand
AAAAAAAAATACCTCTGAGCGAGCGTAGAAATAGCAAAACAATTCTGGCCAGAAAGTTTGCAGAGCCCAGAAGGGGCTGTGGTTAGGACCACGTGTCAGAGGATGAATACTGCCTCTCCACCGCTTATCTCATCAAGGCAGAGCTATCACGCCTCTCCCACACACCAGCCCTCCTGCAGCCCAGCAGGGTCTGAAGCACAAAATGGCCTCAAACTTAAAAGGGAATTATTTATTTATCCTGCTGCAAGATGTTTTTAATTAAGGTTGCAGCCAGAACTCAGCCTGGTAACCATAACGGGCGTTAAGATGCCTAATTATCGATTCAAAAGCCTATGAAATTTGGATGGGCTGTTCTGCAAAGTGCTGCTGTTATTGTAATTAAATTGTGTAGGATAAAATTTCTGGAATGATGTCCTCACTTAAAAGGACCCAGTGACTCTCCAGCTGGCCCTCGTATTGCCTTCAGAGACCAGGAAGGTCTTGAAGGTCTTAAGCCTCCGGCTTCCAGAGTCATGGGAACGTTCACTACCATGAAAATAACAACGGCTGAGTGCTCTTGACTACAGGGAAGGGTGCAACACCATCTCCAGGTCCAATGTGCACAAAACAAGCAAAAAAGCCAAATTATTCCTGTGTCTGGGAAGGGGTTGTATATCTTTGGATCCAGTCTCAGCTGTTTGACATATTTGACTCATGGCTTGAACCTCCATGATTGGTGCTATCAAACATCTTAAGAGGAGCATGCAGTAATATATTCAGTTCTAAAATGCTCCAAGACCTATTACTGACTTGAATATAGAGAGAGATGTAATCCCAGCCCACTCTGAAGCACTTTTCATCAGGCGAGGCTTTCTTTCTCTTGCAAGCCTCTTTTTACATTTTGATGTGATTTTAAAAAAATGTATACTCTAAACTGTTATAGAAATTTTTCATCTGTTTGAAAACCACAATGAGCAAATATTTTAGGAACAGTTGCTGAAGTAAAAAAAAGCTGTGAAAAAAAGAAAAAAGCAAGGATTTTCTTCAGGGGAAAAAAAAACGCGTCTTCACCCGAAGCCCATGGTTTTTGGCCTTTTTCTTAAGGAAGGAAAAAAAGACACAGTTCAGAAAAAGCTGAACATTCAAAAGGGTGTGAAATGAGATGGCATGAGCATTAGCCTTGTGCTGACTCCTTTAAAGTCTCAACATACCTAATAGCTCTGTTTCTTTTCAGATAGGAGACAGAGGAAACAATTTGTACAAATGATTGCTTGGAGAAAGGCCACAGCAATTTGTATATGCTAATCAGGTTGTACCTGCCAATCATATCTTATTTTCAGTAGTATCTGTGGTTTGCAAATGCAGAGAGTCAGAGCAGAGTACCTATTCATAGACACAAGCCAAAATAGATGTTTTTCTCTGGTCAGAGGCATCACAAAAGCATCCTCCTTACAATTATGCAACCCTTTGCTATTAGCAGTGATTCACGGATGCCAGTCAGAATAAATACATAAATAGATAAAGCTGATCTCTAGGACATTCCTGAGTCATCTGGAAGCCAACCTTTTCTTTTGGGGGACAGAATGACCCAGCTTTTCCCTTTGCCTGTTGTACTACTGTGAAAATAAGATGCGTATGTGTCTCTGCCTGCCGCAATCTGTAAAATAGCATTTGTAACGTTCCAAGGATATGCGTGGCCAGAATTAATATCAAGGCAGAACAGTTCGAATCTTCCAACTCAGCCCTACCTTTCTGGCTAATTTTGTATTTCAGCTGAGTCATGTTAAATGGGCCCAATTTTTGACAGGGCAAAGTGCCAGCAGCTCCCACTGACGCCAATAGGCTCGGCAGATGCTCAGTGTTTTGGAAACCTGGGCCCTGAGATGTGACGCTGGGCAGAAAGGGAAAATTATTACAACCTTCTGAGCTGTTGATGGCACTGGAGCAGCTGCTGCATAATTCAGTAGGGCATTGCTTTGCTAAAGGGTCCTGCAGCATGTCCAGGCAGGGATGGTCCCCTTCACCATGGACGGACAAGACTGCTCTGGCTTTGTGGGCACCTCTGTTGTGTCAGGCATGAATATCCATCAGCCACAAGAGATATCCCACAGCCCTGCCAGCTTGGGGCAGCTGCAGTGCAGGACAGATGCTCGTGCTTTGGCAGATGAAAAGCAGTGTATGTAGGAGCACTGAGTCAGGGTCCAGGTCTGGGGTGACCTGGGTAGCACAGACCCTGTGGAGATACAGAAGAGAGGGTCCTTGCTGCTCTGAGTGTGGTGCAGAGCCCTGGCAACACACATTCAGCTGGCTTGGTGCTCCCAAAGCTGTTAACTTTCTGCATTCCCTTCCTTTTTGAAAGAGGAGAGTGATGCCAAGGGTGAAGAGAGGAGGCTTAGAAAGAGATCAGTAGGATCTGCCTGGGATAACCATGCCATAGACTTCACAGGCTTTTGAAGAGTGGCAGACACAGAATCACGTGTAAGGATCTATGAAGGGTTTCACTCGTGACTGCAGCCTGATTTGATCCTTTCTGTTGCTGAGATGAGAAGTCATGGTGACACCAGAGCTCAGTGATGGACCAGCACCTGGAAGAAGGTGACGTGAGGATTACCCAACCAACACCTCCCTGAACCTGAGAGATGGATGTTGCACATGGCAGTGATGGGCAACAGCATGACACCGTCCCAGTGGGATTGGTTTGGGAAAGCTGCCAGCAAAGTCTTTCCCTGGAGCAGTTTAACTCCAGCAGAAATGCCAAGGAAAACATTGACAGGATGGGAAGCCTGGCCAAAAGCCTGGGGAGACCCCTCCTTTATCCTGCTAGTGGTACTGCTTTCATATGTGTAATCATCTATTGCATGGGCTTTGCAAGTGGTGAAAATTAATTTACTCACCCATACAAGCTGTTGATTTTCCTTTGAGCTGAAGGAGCAAGAAGCCATGCATTTTTGGAACTGCTTGAGCAAGATTTCAGCTGCTTATCTGTGTCTGAGAGCAGCTATTTATGAAATTTTTAAGCACAAGTTCTTACTTTAAGTTTCTGCTGCTTTTCAGAGCGTGGCCACAACTTGTGGCCAAAATTGAACTCTTCTCTTTACTGGACTGCAAAAAGCTAAGATTCTGGGTTCAAATCTCAGCTAATGAATAAGCCACAATAGCAAGAGTTGAGTTCATACTCCACATCAGTGGCCAGCCAGGTACGTTTAGCATCTTCCTGGGCCTGGCCTTTTCCATCCAGGGATCTTGAAGCATATTGGAAAGAAAATTCTTGCGAGCCCCCTGGCAAGCTCAGCCATGGTTGTTAGCTCCTCTTGATGAAGCACTTAGCCAGTATTCAGGATTTTGCTGCCTCTTCTGGAGTGGGATAAATTAGCTATTAGAAGATGTCTTTCAGAAATTTGCACACAAGCAAAATAGGGATGAAAACATTTCCCTGGTTGTGAAGGACCTGGGACAAAATCTGTTTTTTCTATTAATGTTCCAAGCCTCAACTTTTCCCCCATTCCCCGCCCTGCTCTTCCTCTGTATCCTACTGAATCTGACTCTCCTCCTGGCCTCTGGTTTCCATCCTGGAGCTCTCTCCCACATGCACATCTTCCTTCACAGTCATATCCACCCTGACCCCACCACCCTCCCTGCTCTCTGTCCTCTCCAATTGCTGCTCTCTGCTTGGTGGTCCCTGGTCCTTCAGTTAATTCATATAGCACATCCTTTCTCTGAGAGATGAGCTTTCACACCACATCCATCGCAGCCTTATTTCTGCCACAGACTTGCTTTTCTTTGTATGGACGAAGTTTGCAATCTCTCATCCAACTTAACTAATGTCAAAGAAATGTCCCCATTGCTTGTGGGAATCACAAACACAGGAGATGCATGGTTTGCATTAAAATAATTACATGTGTTAAAACTACTGAGTAAAATGCTGTAAACTTGGAGTTTGTGGGAAGACAGGTGAAGTTTAGGCTAGAGAAAATCTTTGTGATGCTATATGAGATGCTTCTCTAGTGATAGCACTGTGTTTCTTTAGTGGTTAGCAGTTGTCACAAGGGACCACAGGGCTTGGCTAGAGGACTATCGTATGAACTGGACATTCCTATTTCAGCCACATCTGGCACCCAGGATCTGAAATGTTTGAAATTATCTGCAGGGAGAGAAGAGGAGGGGGATGAAGTCAGGTATCTAGCTTAATTCTTAGCTGGAAAAAGCTATAGAAATTCAGGTCACTCAGCTCTCAGACCCAGAGACGTAGGCATCCAAAACGTGGACACAAAGGGCCATCCTGTTAACCATACGTGTTTTGCCATGCCACAGCCTTGCCCCTCTCTGCATTTAAGAAGCCCTATGATGTTTTTCTGGAAACCTCATCTCTCCTCCCATCTCATCGTTAATCACCAGGCACCCAGACAAATCTCCAGTGGCAGACGCTTCCTGCCACTTCAGACATCTCCTGGCACTTTGTGGTGCTGCCCGTGGAGCTTTGCCCTTTTAGAGTATCTCTGCTGAGACAGTCTTGGCCCCCCAATGGGAAATGCATCCATTATTACTGTGAGTGGCTCTGACAAGAGACTTCTTAGGACTGTTTTGATGTCGGGGAGTGTGTTTTGTTGCAAGGATGAGATGGGAAAGGAGCGGGGGAGAAAGATTTTTTTCCCTCTCAAAATATGAGTCATATGAGCCCATATGACCCAGCTCGCCTCTCCAGGACTGTCTTTACCTGTCAGCTGGATTTTGCTCGTTACAGTGCAAAGTTGGCCTCTGAGGGTTTGGGTCTGCAAACAAAAATACAACAAAAACAACAACGCAGCAACCCATGCCTCAGACAACTAATGCTACAGGGCGGAACACAAAAATAGGGGGGGAACCTTTTTTCCCTTGTCTAGAAAGATTTATTTATAGATCTGCCATGGCTGTGCAAGGACAAGGCTATGTCTCCAGCCCAGCTAAGGAAGCTGAAAACAGCCGGTAAGATGTTTCTTCATGTTTTGGGACTAACTGCATCAGCTTCGCCAAACATTCAAAGTCTTTATCCAACAGCAAGAGCTCAAAACCAGTGGCTTGCTCCACATTTCATGTCTTCACCCCAGTGTTCAAACACACTCTTGGACACTGAAAACCAGCCTAAAATCCAATGAGGAGGGGCATCTTCATGACAGCTTCCCACTTATGGAAGACGTCTCTTGAGAGTCCCCTGTTGCTGCATTTTGGCAATACTACTTGCCAGGTTTTGCACTGCCATGTGCTGGGAATAGTGAGGATGGGGTGGGGCAAGTAGGATTAATACATGGACAAATGCATTTTTGCTTCCTCTGTCCTTCTCTTCCCTTTCCCCTATTCATTGTTAGGACACCCTTCATTTAATTTGCCAAAGCTTAAAGGATTTTTGAGGAAGGACTCCATTATTCATACCACATGCTGATGTCTTTCCTCAATCATCTGCTGCTGGTCACTGCCACATCATGGACAATTCTGACAGTCAGCATGGCCCAATTTGGCATAAGCATGGTTTTACCTTACAATTTTGTACATCTTCAGAGCATCTGCCACATGAGACCACAAGGCTTCATAAATCTGCAGCTTTTGCAGTGTTCTCCAAAGGGGGACTGGGCATAGACCTGACTGCTCCTCCCCAGGTATTTGTTTTAGAGATAGAGCTCCCTGACACAGAGCAATTGATAAGAGCTGGTGACAGTAAGGTGCCATGGTCGTGGAGGAGTTTGACGCGTGTAAATATTGAAATGTCATGGCCAAGACCACAAGCTGGTACAGGGAACCAGCTGATACCCAAGGACAGGCTGCAAGCACAGGTCCTGGAGGAAGCAGTCCATCATCTCCAGCACAGCAGGAGTGAGTGCCTCCAGGGGGTATTAACACCATCTGCCGATAAAGCCAGAGAAGAAAGGGAGTCACTCTCCAGAGGGGTTTGTCTCCTTTGACATGGGTGTCCTTCACTTCAAACACCTATGTTTAGGGTCTCCTCAAAAGATGCAGCCATACCTAGTATGCCCCAGTATGGCTCATTCTGCTGTAGGACCTTGTTTCTGTCCCGTAGCTAAGAATCCGTACTTGCAGCATAATTCCTGGTCCCTGTTTGCTGTTTTCCCACCGCACACAGCAAGTGATTTTCTCAAGTCCTCAAGGGGCCCACCCAGAAATGCTGTGATATATGTTCATTGGGATGGAGCTAAGAAAAAAAAACCTCTCTTGAGCAATTATGTCTAGGCACAGATTTATGGATTCACGTCTCCCACGCCCTGCCAATCACATCATGCTATCTCAAGTTCCTTCAAAGGCTTACACTCCCTAATCATAAAAATAAGCATGAAAGTTAACTCCAATAATAAGCAGTCGCTGAGAGTGGGTTTAGCGCTCTAAACACATGGGAAACGCTGTGGGTTATCCCAGCTGACCACCAGCAACATCTCGATAACAGTGAGAGTTTCCCACAAATCCTCTGTTGCAGCTGCCCATATAGATGGCTCAGGTACCCCAGGTCACCTCAAATGGCATTGTAACACCTATATTCAGAGAACCACACACCACTGTGGCTGTGTTTTCACCCCTCTACTGCTTTTTGTTTTTACTGAGATGGGGCCAAACCACAGTCCTTTCCCAGTCTGGATTTAGGGTTCTCACTTCTTCAACCTTTTTTTCTCTTGGACAAGGTCACACCAGCGGGGCTCTTCAACCATGATACAATTATGACAGCAAATACTTCATTGGTTCATAAGTTGAAAACACATCATTCTGTTTGCACCATGAAAAAACACTATTTTTCCTCTAGATTTCTGTTCATGGATGATGGGGTTTACTTGTTGAAATAGATGAGCATTCTGGGTGAAGTGTTTCTGTGCTCCCAATAGGAATTACTGGGCATCTGAGATGGCTGAGCTCGGTTTGCATCCTCTCCTCAGTGGAAGCATGATCAAGGTTTCTCTTTGGTCATTTTTTTTCATGAAGCATAGGCAAAACACGTGCCTTTGAGGTAACTTCCCTTCCATCAAATGTGAGGCTCAAGAGCTGTTTGAAAAGACAGGCAGAGAGCCTGCTGCTGCGTGGGGCAGGATCCCTCTGCCCAATTTCAAGTATCTTCTGCATGGGTGTCTCCATTTCAGCTGGCCACCCCTTCCTCACTCCACAGCAACACAGACAAATCTGCATTTTCTGGGCACTGTAAAACACACGTCTAGAATAAAGTCTAACAAACCATCCTTTCAGTGACTTTTTCACTTCGCTGACCACAAAGGGAGCTCGGGGTCAGGAGCTCACACAGATCATAGAATCATAGAATGGTTAGAGCTGGAAGGGACCTTAAAGATCATCTAGGTCCAATCCCCTGCCATGGGCAGGGACACCTCCCACTAGACCAGGTTGCTCAAAGCCCCATCCAGCCTGGTCTTGAACACTTCCAGTGATGGGGCATCCACAACTTCTCTGGGCAACCTGTTCCAGTGTCTCACCAGCCTCACAGTAAAGAATTTCTTTCTAGTATCTAATCTAAATCTCCCCTCTTTCAGTTTAAAACCGTTACCCCTCGTCCTATCACTGTGTTCCCTGATAAAGAGTCCCTCCCCATCTCTCCTTTAGGTCCCCTTCAGGTACTGGAAGGTCATTATAAGGTCTGCCTGGAGCCTTCTCTTCTCCAGGCTGAACAAGCCCAACTCTCTCAGCCTGTCTTGATAGGAGAGGTGCTCCAGCCCTCTGATCATTTTCATGGACCTCTGCTGGACCCTTTTCAACAGGTTCATGTTCTTCCTGTGTTGAGGACTCCAAAGCTGGACACAGTACTCCAGATGGGGTCGTAGATGGAGTAGATGTATCTACCCGCCAGGTATTTAGTGTTAAGGAAGGCAAGTCCTACAAACACATAGACATGCTCATAAGGAACCTCCTCCAGAGACAAGACAAATATGCATAGATGTTGGTGTGTGTTATTTTAGGGCTTAATTACTTCATTGTTTTGTTCCTGGCCTTTTTCATGCCTTATGATGGACTCAGGGCAAAGTTTGAAGCAAATTTTCAATTATCACTGTTTCCTCCAAGGATTTGGGTTGCCCTATTTCTCCTAACATTTACAGATATGCTGTACTAAAGGAGTTTACCTCAGTGACTCTCACTACACAGACTTAAAACCCACAGACCTATAGAGACAGCAAATTTGAGACTGGCCTATTTTGTGCAATTTTAAATGGTGAATCTAACCAGAAAGCCATGGAGAAGGTGAAACAAGACCAAACATAGCAATGCAAAGCACTCAGCCGCCCTTGTTTGGATGCGATGAATGCTGCATTTGTACAGATCAATGATCCATTGCACTATATAACATCTTCATTACAAGCGATGCATAATTTTAAATGTAAACCCTCTTCTCTTTGGGTTTTGGTTATTCATGAGAATTCTTGACATAATATCAAAATGCATCTTTCAGGTTCCCCCCACCTCCTCTGGCTTGGCCATCATTATCACACCAGGTCTGTGAAAACAACTTACCAGCTCATTTCTGGGTTGGACATAAAACCAGCACAGTCCTTTGGACAGTATTTCATAAGGAACAGTTAATCATCTTAACTACTACTGCATACCTGAATAAAAGATTGTGATGGCTTTTGCTTTCATCTCAGTGCAACTGGTAAGGGAGAATCCTACAGCTCATCATGTGAATATAACACACACTCCTGGTGAGAATCTGGTTATTCCTTTTTACATTTCAAAAGGCAGCTATTGTGCAAAAACACATCTTAAAGGCCCTGGAGCACTGTTTTCCACTTTATTTTTTCTTTCCCAGCACCTCAATGGATTTCATCTAATAAACTGTCATCTTTGGCTGGGTTTTGGGCATAATGGGTTTTGCTTTTGGGGTTTTTTTCTAGCAGCCCAAATCTTTGTTTTTAAGCCTGTGGTGCAGTTGGGATTCATCTCCTGGGCTCTTAAGAAGCATCAATGGCACAAGCATTTCATCCCTTACAGATGGAGACCTGAGATGCAAAAGCTTTGTCTCAGATCTACTGAGCCTTTTTGACTACCCAAGCCCAGTCTCTCTGCCACCTTGACTTGGTGACCTGCAGGCTTTGTGGTGGGTCAGATGACTGCCCACGTCTCCACTGTCTTCAGCACTGACCACATGGTCAAATTTGCAGGTTTCCAGCACCACCACCTTATGGACGTTGCTATCTTTGCATTTGCATCCTACCAGCTTCTACACTTTAGCTCCAGCCTGGCCAAATGCAGCCTCCTCCCAATACTTCATCCAGATTCTTGCCTCTGGGGGAACCCTGGGCCCTTCTTCCTTACACTCCAACAGCACCTTCATGCCACTGTGTTGTTTAAGCTCCTTTTCTTGAACCCCAGCTTTCAGCCCAGTTCTCAAGCTTTGTTTCATCCTGAGTTGGTCTGGGGAGTAGCTATTAGAAAATAATAAAAGCTGCAGAAAGGATTTGCCCTTGGAGAGGATTTCTGCAGCCGCAGGAGGCAGAACTTAGCAGAGGTCCCATGAGAAACCTGTCCTTGCAAGAAAGATAGTCATAGTTTGTCTCTGCAGTCATCAAACTCTGCAGTGCTTGACTTCACCACTGCACACTGAGCTGCCATGGGTCCCAGGGGACTGTCACAGAAAATGCTCCCAGAAAATCAAGACAAAGGGTCACAGGAAGATCTAAGTGGCTTTAAAAGCCCCAAGCTCTGCGCAGCTTGCTGAATTTTTAATATCCAGTGTGCACTAGTTTTTGGGCTGCCCATGCTCACATTCAATGCACGGGTCTTCCAGAGCAACAGCAAATGTCTTTCCAGTCAAATTGTCTTCACATGCCCCAAGTCAGGGTGGTGAGCAAGCTCTTCTGGTCTCCATCTCTTCTCTCTATTAGAGACTAAGCTTTTACTGAGTGCAACTAAGTACCTACAAGGACTTCAATGAAGTTTATGGATGGAAAGAAATAAAGGAAGCTGTGAATTTATTGTACTATGTCTGTTTTGTTGTAATGGTGCATGTGTGCACCTCAGGAACACCAAGCATAAACTGGGGTAGCTACATCCATGGCTGAGACCTACTAAGGTCCAGCTCTGCCCTTATCAATAATAAACTCAGCATGTGTTGGCATCTTAGCTCAGGGTTTAATGGTTTGTCTTTATTCTTTGGGAAAAATAGTGAAAATTGCTTGAATTTCGCTTGTTGGGAGGCTGAATGAGTAGGCAATAAAGGGACATTTTAGGTAAACAAGGTAAACACAGTATATTTGGTTTGTAAAACTGTAGTTTTATTGCTATAACTTGACTTTTAACTAGGCACTGACCCCTTCTTCCAATTCTGTCTGGCAGGGGTGGTAACACGTACAAACCAGCTGCCTGGGAGAAAAGACATGAGGAGAAAGGATTATTTATAATCATTTCATGGACTACCTTCTGATGTCTTACAGTGAACCACCAACACAAGGTGGGTAACATTCTGGTACATGATCTGATGCTAGCTTCTGGTATAAATGTTTTTTTCAAAGCTGTGCTCATAACCACATTTGAAAAAAAATAAAAGTTTGTTTATTTTTGATACTGAGAAACATGTGCTTAAAAAGTACCTTGGATCTAAAGAAACATTTTATTTTATTTTGTATCTTCTTGAGGATCTTTTAAAATAAAACTGAAGTAAGTTTAAAAAATTAAATGTAACTTTCAAATGAGAAAATTGAAGCTTTTTCATGCAAGATTGTTAAAATGTTTCAACTGTCAAAATGTTTCAGCTTTTGCAGGGCGCTTTCCAACTGAAGTGATGGGTGAATTAACAGGAATTCATGAAATGTTTCTGACATCCAGATCAGCTCTTTTAGTAGTATCTTCTACTGCCTCTGACTCTAGAGGGAACAGGTCAGATTCTGCACCACCACAAATCCGAGCTGCTACTCTGGCAATTTTGAGTGAGATGAGACAAGACTTGACTCACGTCATTCCTAGTTGAGACTTTTGCCCTCTTGTGCATTTATTTGTCAGTTGTCCTGGAGAGCAAGTGCAAACAGCATTGCATCCTGAAGGAGCTGGTTTTGTGCATATCACAGATGAAAAGGCTGAAAAATGTCCGAAACAGCACAGTGGAGGCTGATAGCAACCAGAGCCTGAGCTCTGGCTGTTCCTGCCGATGGGTACATTGCACTTAACTCCAGCATTTAGGACAAGGGCTGAGTTTCAGTGTGTTGCCTGGATTCCCTCTATGGTCTATAGGGAGATGTGGCTTTGATGGGGGTGATTCATCCTATCCTGTGGCTAGCAGGTAAAATGCAAAGGCTGAATCACCTGCAGGTACCAAGGTCTCTTCACTGCCTACAGAAAGCTGGCTGAGATAGAACAATAGGATCACAGAATCACTTTGGTTGGAAAAGACCCATAAAATCATTGGTGCACCCATTAACCTAATATTGCCAAGTCAAGATGATGCATCTAACATTGGGATGGCTAAAATTAAGTGAGATGGATTTACCAACCAGCGAGAATTTACCAACTCCCAGTGCTGACCTGAGCACTGCCATTAACCACATGATTTAACAAGAGACCTGCCTGCAGTAGGTCCACACACACCAACAAATGGACACTTTAATCCAGTATAGGAGACAGTGTGTCCCACAGCTGCAGCAGTTAGACAGGCTCACTTCATCTAATCAGCTAATTTCAGTATCACAGGAAACAAAAACATGTTTTCCCTTGGAGGCTGGGTACTCATAAGTTTTCATACCGATAGGCGTCAAAACTTATGTACTCCTCCCGTTGGCACATTATGTCAACAGCATCACCACAGATGTTAAAGTGGGATAATCCACAGAAATTATCATTATTGTGCATTTCTAAGCAGACACTGAACTGCCATATAGTGTCTTGGGATTTTTTGTGGATCTGTAAAAATCAATTAGAAAAGAGTACTGTTGTGTGTAGTGCTGTACACCCATGGCCCATGAGATCAAGGGGGAAAAAAGTGCTATTCAAGCAAATCATCCAACAAATAAAATGGAGAAAGGTTAACGACCTGCAGAAGTGCAGCCTTATTTGTATGTGGCGGGAAATAGAAATGGTTGATACAACACCTGAGTGACATGGCCAGTGGATTTGATGTTAAAAGACAGAGGGGTCCTTGGATACAAAAATCTTGAGGAACAGCCGCTAATGCAGCCTGGGAGCCCCTTTTCTGTCTCTGTTACTTCAGTCTGAGTTCACCACTCACAACCGGGCAGGTTGTACACATTCACCTGCAGGAGATGACCAGCATGCTCACTACAGCATCGTCAGTGGGTTTCTTTGCTCTCCTGACCTGCCTGACCCCCGCCATGAACCCAGCCTTTAAAGCGTTGGAGAAACAGGACACTGCACGTGACCACGCATTGTGTTTTGCTGAATGGATGTCCTATGGTGTCCCACCCCACAGCCAGATGTAATGTGGACTCAGCCCTCAGCGCAGGAGGGACAACATGGACTTGGACATCTGTTCCACCTCTTGCAGAGCCAGCAGGGACATGTGTTCACTAGGTGGGTTTTAAAGGGAAATATTTGGCCCTCCCGATGTTTAGACCAATAAGCCGTAACACCTCCAAAGCTCAGAAACTCAAGAGCTAAAATTCATAACTTCTGGATACCAAAAGCCACAAACTCAGCTGTTTATCCTTCACTATAATCTCCCTCCCACCTATTATCCTTTTTCCTTTCTCTATTATCCTTTTTCTTTTCCCTTTTTCCCTTGTGCCCTCTTCCATTGGTACCAATTACCTGCTGCTACAGAGGTGCAAACCTCTTGCCAAACTCCAGGCAAAGCGGTCTCAGTTTGGAGACCTTCTGGTTTTATTTCAAACCTAAACACAGACTCAGAAGCCTGTCTAATTTCTTTAACAGTTGTTTGAACAAAAGATAGTACTTCTGCAATAGTACCTTTACCAGCAGAGAGAGATTTGAAGATGGGAGAAACCAGGGATTTTCCAATGTGCTCTCAAAGTTGAGCAATTCAAGATGAAGCACTGAAATCTCCACCCTCCTCCACCCCCAAATCTCAGCCTAAAGCATAAAGGGACATTTCAGGCCTGAAATCACCTCTGTGTGACCAGACAGCAGCTGGGCACACAGGGGAAAGTGCCAGTTGCTCCTGTTACCAGTGGTTTTACTTGCACCATCTTTACCAGCTGCAATCTCCCACCCAGCCTCTCCAGGGCTGAACGAGCCCAGAGTTGGACTTTCACATGCTCAGGTCAGAACATCATTTTCATATTTAAAAAGGACTTGATTACATTAAAAGACCCTTCGAGGATGGAGACTCCCTAGGCACAAGGGAGCCTAAACTCCCAGGTTTCTCTCTAATCAATGTGCAGTGCTAAATTGGGGCTTTCTAGCCTCTTGGAGAAATTTGTAGGCGAGGCACCGGAAAGGCTCCCGAGGCTGACGTTGAATTTTGATGATGTTCATCCATTATGGATGAAGAGGTTTATATAAGAGTCTTTCCTTGGCGTTCATCTAAGGCCAGGCTGTCCCGGGCTGCAGATGGTAATGCACATCAGAAAGGAGAGCAGGGACAGGAGGAGGGAGAGGGCACACGGAGCTGGAATCACTGCTTTTCTTCTGACAACTGGGACCACTTGGCTTCCCCCCAAAAAAAAAGGCTCCAGGATCTGATACAACCTTGTCCTCCTTGCTATGTGAAATATGTATAAAGCCTCTGTTTGGACATGAATCATGCTGTGGATTTTGGATGCAACCACACCTCCTTCTGTTACCCTTGCACCGCATGGAAAGAGGGCTTTTCCATGGAAGGATTTCCCTCCTGTCCTCTTGGGTGATGCTTTCACCACGTTCCCCCTGAGACTGGTGAGACAGCCAAGCCTTGCTCACTCTGCTCTCTTTAAACAGGAAGAAGATTAATTAAGCCAGAGAGTTTGCTAATGCACTGTTAGATCTGTCCACAGATGAGGCAGGAAAATGAACAGCTTTTAATTAGCAAAGGTATTATTAATAAGACAACCGGATCAGAACCTTCCTGGATGGATTATCACTGACTGTCCCCCAGCTCAGAACTAGAAAGCTTGCCAGAATGTCTTTGGACATCACTTTTATTTTCTCTTCCTGACTCTTCCATCCATCATAGAGGACTTCCACATATTTGCTCATTGTCCTACAGGGAGATCAAACAGGCGACAGAATGATGACCATCTCCTGTTGACACCCTGCCTGTGTTTGGAGAGCCCACTGCTGCTGAAGAGGTCTCCATGTCTCCACACTTGTGGACAGGACATGGAAAGCATTCAGAGCTCCAGCAGGACCTGCAGTGGGATGAGATGGGCCACAGTTAGCAGAGGCCACCACTTTTTGCAGAACTGCCCACTAATGTGGACCAGCAACATGTGGACTTTGTCTTGTGTGTAGTGAATGGGCCTCCAAAGTCAACAGGATATCCCTTCATCCTTAAAAAATCCAAGGATCAGTATTAACACATATGACAGGTGTGTTACGGCAAGATGTTCCTTTCAGGAGCCCAGTCATATCCTCAGTCTTACCCAAACATCTGGACCAAATCAAACAGACCTTTACACTCTCACAGTTCTCAGTAAAACCCCATCTCCAATCTCCCTTCCTGTAACACCTCTCCCAGACATAAACAAGCCGTTTCCAGTCCTATGTAGGCCCTGTAAAGCCCATTTCCGTGGGCAGAGGCATCACTCCAGGTGAAGGTTCCCCTTGGTGAGTAGAGGACACCCAGCCCCCCATCCTACACTCCATCTCTGCTCCCTCACACCACCAAATGTTTGCAAACTTGCCAAGCACTGCTACAGACCAAAGTGGTATCTTCATTGAGCTCATCTGCATCAGCAGTTGCATTTTGCCTTCCTTTTCCCCCACACAGTTTTCACCGGTTTCAGAAGTCCTCTGTGGGCGTAAAGTGTATCAGTTCAATTTGCATTGCCTTTCACTCGATTTGAGGATCCCACCACATCTACCAACATGGGTGTCCCCAAAATACATGGGAGTCACTGGAACAAGGGCAAAGCAGAAACATGGCAGTGCAGTTCCTGCGCTTTCTAGGATTTTCTCATCTTCCTGACAAATTCCCCTGAGTGACCTTGAAACATTATGTTGGTCTCACAAGATTGCAAATGAAAAAAATTGAGCATGAACCTGCTGCCTAGGGAGAAACTGGCTGCTCATTTCTCTTCCTTGCTAGCTCCTCCCATGAGTTTTATTGTCTTCGCTCCAGGATTTCCTGTATTTTCCTGTATACAGGAATTTCCTGTACAAACCTATAGGTTTGTCTATGCCTTCTTCAGATTCCAGGACAGCCTGTTTATTTCCACTTCCCATCAGTTCATCCAAAAATTCAGTTCTGGTTTTACGTCCCCCCAGCTAAGCTGAGCTCAATACCTGTTTATGCTTCAGCATCCCCCTACCACCACAGAACAGACAAACCTGTTCTTTTAACACTCTTAAAACAGACTTTTAACACTAGAAGAGCCTTTTCTTGTCTTCCCATGAAAAGAACCCTGAAAGCATGATGCTTTGTTCACCCCAAGGGAATCATATTCTGGGGGAGCATCTTTTTGCTCATCAGCTATATCAACACCAATGGAGCAAACCACCAAAGGGACGGGACTTAACCCCTGCATCCAGGCTGCAAGCATGGGAAAACAGGCAGCAGCAATCTCTGCAATTGCTTGCTCTTGATGTTTGCTCTATCTGAGTATCTGCTCTTTGTTCTTCCCACAATGGTGTGAGGACCAGCCTGAGATGGCAGGTGAGTTTCCTTTAGACCTGTTCCAGGAATATTTAACTCATATCAGATAAGAAAAAGAAGGTGGGGAGCTATAGGAAGAGCTGCAAGACATGAAATGCATGGAGATAGGGCTAAGTTGGTGATAGAAATACCAGCAAAAGGCACGTTACCAGAGATGCCTTCCATCCCCTCTGGACAAAAGAATGGCACATCCTCCTTGCTGTCCCCCTGCTTTCTACAGAGTAGGTCAGGGACGCTGCAGGTAGAGGGGGAAGACAACAAGAGGGGTACACAGCCTCTGCCAGCAGCATGTCCAGCTCCTGGAAGTCAGCATACCCCACCCCCGCAAGATTTGCTGCCAAGACCATTCCCATGAGTCATCTCTTAGCCTTCATTCCCAGTTAGCTCCAGCAGCTGAAACAGCAGCTCTTTGCTCAACCAATTCATTTAGCCATCGGTGCTGTGCTTGGATGCTGACGTGGGTGAACTGTGGCGCAGCCCTGGCAACCATGCATCTGCAGCCAGATGTCACTCCCACCAAGTAACAGCTGGACCAGAAAGGACGCAGGGCTCCAACCCACTGCTGTCAGATGGAGGGATAATTAGATCTCTGTCCTGCTTCCCACGAAACTTCATGAGCTCTTTGGTAGCAATTCCAGGGCCACTTGCCTTTTGGGTCATGATCCCTTTCTTTGGCATGTTGTTGGAGTCTCAGAGCTGCAGACACTGCTGCAAGAGGGATGGATGCACTCGGCTGGCCCAAAAAGGGCTGAAGGAGTGTGATATAGGTACACTGACAGATCACCCCACTACATGCGGTGGGGGGAGGTGAAATGGGGCCTTCAAATGGATGGGAAGCAAGTTTTATGAGCTGCCATGAATGGCTGGAGGAGGGATGGGAAGGGAGAAACAAGCTTGTGCATGACCCAAACCAGCCAAGGTGTTAAAAAGCCCACAAAATAGTAGCTCTGGCACTTGACAGCAAGTCATAACACCCTGAGTGGGGAGAGAAATCATGTGAATACTTTCATCTGTCAGAGAAAGGGAGTGCCATTTAAACACAGCAAGATGTGGAATGGCCTGAGAGCACCTCTGTGTGCTGTCTCCGAGACATCTTTTCTCTTCCAGCCACTCTCAGAGCTATAACCCAAAAGGAGATGACGACTTCTGCTGTGGAGATGTGCAGAAAGCCATATCCAGGCTAACTCTACAATGAATGGAAAGAAATGTCCTTTTTCCTCTGCCCCACCAGAGAGGATCTGGACCCTCCTCATCCATCACCACACTCTGCTCAGGATAGAGACTTGGGTTATTCCTCACCACCAAAAGCCAGAAGTTTGGTGCGACAAAGGAGGTCTCAGTGCTTCTCACTTGGGTGGAGGTACACAACCATGCTGGGAAGGTGGGAACTGTGCCTTTGAAAAGGCTACCCACAAGAACGAAAGAGTTTGGTGTCCGGAATCTGAGTTAATGTTCATGTTACAAGACACCAATCAGTGAAGGCACAGCCATAGGGTGACAGGCACCTTGTCACATGCCCTAGCTGCATGGCATCACTGAGCAAAGGTCCTCTGGAGGACCACAGCAGGCTGATATGGATCTAAACCTATCTCAGGGAGAGTTTCCCTTCAAATTAAATGGGAAATGCAATGGTAGATGTGCCTCTGGTGGCATTTTTTCGCCAGATGATCTCCAAATTGACTTATAGACTGGAGAGGATCCCTGGTAAACATTAGAGATGGCAAACATGAGCGCATGATCAGAGCACAGGCTTGTTTTCTTGCACCTGTAGATGTTTCCAGCACGAAGTGCCTGCTGTCTGGCAAGATCTATGAATCCAGGGAGCAGAAAAGGGAGAAATACCACGCACAGAGACACCTTTCCATCTGCTCATCTTCAGCAGCAGGCAGCAACAGTTGGAAGAGAGCAACATTTTCAGCTGAGAAGATAAATTGTTGTGTAGAACACCATAGCCAGCTCCTCTGGGCTCTGTCTGACTTCAGTGAACACCAGGGGGAAACCATTAGCATCACAACAGAGAGGACAGAAGGCCAGGGCTCAAAGCACTGCAGCCCCTAAATGAGTCAAGATCTCCCAGCAGGTGGATGAAATCAGTCCAGGGATGGCAAAAAGAGGGTTAATGATTCCCTGCAAGCCCCCTGCCAAGTGTTACAGCACTTCCTAGGTATTTACAGACCTGGTGTTTTCATGACGCCTGGCACAGCTTAGAGGGGACCTGTCAGCCTCCAAGCATAAAGCAGGCAATTAATAAATCTCTTTTCAGTCCATGAATGTTGACTTATCCTTCAGGAAGCTTATTAAAAACTTTGGAGGCTGTTTCAAGTGACAGTGTATGCACTAAAAAAATAAACATATCAATGAAAATAGACTATTAAGGTTTCAAGGGTGAGAAACCAGGGATCCAAATGACCAAGGCCCAGGTGTAATTAAGCCACTGATTAGTGTGTTTGGTGAAAGGGTTTATGGATGGTTGGGTGTCCCCAGCATAAAGCAGTGCATTGCTAGAAGGAGGCAGCTGGGAAGAGAAGCAGGTAGGTTTTTTTCCCCTTCATGAAGCTAGCAAGCCTTCTTTTCCACAGCAATTATTTTCCTCAGATGCCTAAAAATATAATTCTCTGTGATTTGGAAAACGTGTAAATTTTAAAACAAGGCAAACACTTTGAACTAACATGGCTCTTTCTGCACGAAGCAAGTCTGAGCTTGCATGGATTTTGTCTCAGTTCAGTCCCAAAGCCAGCCCAATTTCAGTTTAATTTTAGTCTGTTGTGAGTTGTTTTAAGCCTTCTCATCACTTTGGAGTGGTTAACTCCAGGCGTTTGTTAAACTCAGCTTTGCTGCAGCTGTGTCCAGAGTGCAGGTGATGGAGGGAAGGGAAGGCAGCAGAGCCCCCTTGCTAATTAAGCACAACACCTCACCATGCTCAGGCGCTGCAGATATAGTCTCTGGTTGTCACACGACTGAAAATATCCCAGTGGCAGCAGCTGCAGTGCTCGTTTTAGCTCCCGGCTTGCCCCTAGCCCACACGGGTCTGCAGCTTCTCCACGATGCTGGTGGAGGCTGCCTCTTGCAGCCTCCAATGAGGAGACAGGCTGGGTGCTCTCCTGCCGGGTGCTAAGAGCAGGACTGGGAGCACCGTGTGATCACAGATGTTTTTTATTATTATTATTTAAATTTTTTTTGGCAGGTTCCTAAGGAAACAAGGACTATGTCTGTGCCTGCTGCTCTCCTGCTCACCCCTCTCCTCTGCTTTTAACTTTGCAAGCTGTTGAGCAGTTTCAATGGAGAGGAGTGAAAACAGCCTGGCTGGGAGCAAAAGGGTGCTCTTTTGGAGACCAGAACCCTCCCAGGTATCACTGCTCACAGGAGATGGTCACCATAAGACAGATTCTGGCTTGTGAAGAGTATTCATATTTCTCATGTTCCCCAGGGGCAGATTTACATTTTCCTCCTTGAAAGCTTCCCTAGTAGTCATAGAATCATATAATAGTTTGGGTTGGAATGGACCTTTAAAGGTCACCTAGCCCAACCTCCCTGCCATGGGCAGGGACATCTTCAACTGGATCAGGTTGCTCAGAGCCCTGTCCAACCTGACCTTGAATATTTCCAGGGACTGGGGCATCTACCACCTCTCTCGGCAACTTGTTCCAGTGTTTCAGCACCCTCATTGTAAAAAATTTCTTCCTTATATCGAGCCTGAATCTACCCTTTTTCAGTTTAAAACCATAACCCCTTGTCCTATTTCTATAGGCCTCGTTAAAATGTCTGTCCCATCTTTCTTACAAGCCCCCCTTATGTACTGAAAGGTCACAATAAGGTCTCCCCGGAGCCACCCTTCCTCTGCATCAACAGGTACGGTGTGTCCCCAGTCCGTCTGTCACCAAGGAGGGAGGGGTGGCTATAGGTTTGTTTTTCACTGTTTGCAAAGGGTTTGGAGATCCCAGAGCTTCGGATGTGTGAGTCATTCCCAGCGCCTAACCCACCCGTGTCATCTTATAAGCCCTTCCTTGGGAGTTTTTCCGGCTGTTTGGCTTTCAGCTACCGATTCGATGCTCCCAGGCATGTGCTTTGCAATCTGCGGGAGGAAATGTTTTCTCAGATCCTCCTGGGTTTGCCCTGAACTCCTCAAGAAACCGGGGAAGGGATAAAACAGAGCATTTCCTGCCGACGGAGGGGATTTGACCTGGCACTAAACCTGTAGCCCGCAGAACAGTCGCTGGAGAGAAAAGAAAGGATGGAGAGGAAATGCACAAGTCCTTTTCTATTCTGTATGCACAGGCTCCCAATGATGAAATCCAGTGCCAATGAATTATACAAATGCTTATGCAATTAGAAGGAGCTACAGTCAGTCCTTCTGCAGCCAAAAATAGTTCCATGCACCAGCAAAGGGCCTGCCTGCCTTCACATCTCGTTAGGAAGAGAAAACACTCAGGGCTGGTGAGTGGGAGAAGATTCAGACAGAACAAAATATTCCTGTCTGCTAACACTGGAGGGCAATGCGATACATGGGCGAAACATGCAGCCATCCCCACACATTCCCACGAATGAAAATCCTCTGCCTGGGGGTCATGCCCTCCTCTGGGACATAGGAGGGACATCTCTGGGTGTGCAGACACTCAGGGGGTATCTGCATCCAAAAGGGTGTCTTGTAATGGTGCCAGTCAGGGTGTGCACAGTCCCAGGAGCTCTAGGGTGGTGATCTCTCCATATCAGCATAAGGGATTTGTCTCCAAAAAAAAAAAAAAAAAAGCAGGGATTGCTCTGGTCCCTGCAGGCAGGTGCTGGAGGGGGTCCCCAGCCCCAAGCATGGCACCCACATCCCTCACAGCCAGAGCTCCGTGGGCTGCCTCTGGACCATCACACACTATTCTTGCAGAGCCTATTGGCTCTAATACAGCCTAAATGCTATTAATAGCATTTTTTCTCATGCTCGTCCCTCACCTTTTCCTCCACAATCTGTCCAGGAGGGGACGGTTTCTTGTTGCCAACTCCCAGCCCCTCCAGTGGCAGAGGGAAAGCTGTCCGCTTCCCAGCTCCAAACAGATTAACAGACTGAAGAGGAGGGGGAGGAAGAGAAAAGGGATTTCTCTGATTTGACCTGAATTTTGAAATTTTGGACCTGAAATTTTGGAGTCTTGCAAGGGAGGGTGCAGACCGCAGTGGTACTGCTGAAAGCTGAGTGCTGGCCCCACCACTGGCAATAAAAATCCCACACCACATTTGAAAAGCATTTCCCTCTCCTGGCACATAATACCCCTTTCCAGCCTCACATCCCTCCATTGTGGAGATAGCACTCACTGGGATGAGTGAGGCCATGCACCCTCCTCTGATCAAATCTACCTGGCTCCTGGCACACTCAGGAGTGCTCTGACTGCCACCATTCCCTCCTGGAGGCTTCTTGGCCACACTGACTCCTAAGTTCTAGCACATATTTCTCATCTTTCCTTGCATCCATGCCATCTAGAGATTTTTATAGGAAAACTAAGAACTCGGGGAAGGAGGGAGGGGCTCAGAAGAGGTGTATTTGTGTGTTGGCTTCACCCAGCAATTCACATCTGACCCTTGCAGATTATCCAATAAAGGTTTCTAAACCATGGCATAAACAGTGTATGTTCCCTGCAGCGTACACCTAAGCCTCAAAGAGTTAAGTTGATTCATTATTCAAATAAGAAGCATACAGAAAGGTAGCTGTGCTGTGAGAGGTTGGCATTTAATAGTTGATAATTTCTTTTTTTTTTTTTCCATTTTCTCCTTGCTAACTGTGACCCAGCATCTCTTTGCGGAGCTTGATGATGGCCAGTTTGTGGTCACGTTTTTTAAATGAAACAGAAATCCATCCCTACTCCATTTCTAAACGCTAAAGATGGGGCCAGCAGCTGGTTTAACCAAAGTGCCCTAAGCAGCTTTGGGCTTGAACAGTTTTGTGATCTCACCATTAAAATTTCAACTGGTTACAGCACTCTCTGAGAGTGAGGATATAGTGCAAGGTGATTTATGGTTGGTGTGAGCCCACTATAACCTTGCGTGCATGTGGCTGCCTGTGACAAGAAATGTCACAGGAGCAGGAGCTGATGACCTTCCTTGAGTTTGAACCATACTGCTGTTCTGGCAAGGTGTACAGAAATACCAAGGAGACTTTCTGAACAAGGGAAGCAAAGCAAGGCTCAAGGTAACTGCAAACTGCACTATGCTGCAGTACCATCTCTTGCTCCCTGTCAGCTCTGGCTGTTGGAAGTTGCTTTCCAACAGCAGCAAGGGAAGGGATGAATCTCTCATGCATGAGAGAACTGTGTTCCTCCCATGTTCTCACTTCTACCCCATATATACTGTTGTTCAACATCTGGGACATGGGGCAGGAGGCTGGTGCTCAGCCAAGTTATCTGGGGAGAAGCAACTGAGGTTTGAATGATGGCCCCAAAATTTTTCTTTAAGCATGTACACTCCAAAGTGGGAGAGGGTTGGAAAAGGGACAACTCCCAGCTATTAGACCTGGGGGATATGCACCTACCAGCATTCTTCTCAAGCTGTTGGGATAACAAGAAACAGTTGTTTGATGGGAAAGGTTGCCATGGGACAGTACTGAGCACAGCTCTAACACTGTGCCGGTCTCTGGGCAGAAGGGTACTAGGATGGGGAAGTGATGAAAGCTGGACTCTGTACAATGTTGTGGGATGTCCTCGGTCATGACAGTGATTTACAGGTTAGATTCATTACAGTCAATAAAGAAGAACAAATGTTTCTGGGGTGCAAATCATCTCATTCTAAAGTCAATGTCAAAATGAGGTGAGTCACCTCCTAGAACTGGCTGTCTCTCGGCACTGACTAACAGGACAGCCATGGATGACCAGCTAAAATGTTGATATTTAGGTATTTCATTTAGGTATTTAAAACAGGTGAGGCAAGCCTTCCCCTGATGACTAAGCTGGATCAGCACCCTCCAGCCAAAGCAGTGAAACAGTTTGGGTTCTGGAGGGCATCAAGTGTTTCTTTTCAGAGGAAAGGTTTGATATTTACTCCAGGAGTACCAGGGGGATTAGCCTGAATTTACAGTAGTCTTCAAAAAGGGATTTGGCAACACCCACCCTCTGTGCTGTCCAGGGCATGGATAGGAGCTTGAAGGAGAAGGGAAGTAGAAGCACCATCTGGGCTTGGCAGAGACGCTTCTGAGATCTGTGTTCTTGGCAAATCCCAGCACTGCTGAGGCCTTCCAGGATAAAGTGGCAACAGACCAAACATACCAACTCGGCTGCACTTGGCCCTGGGTGTGGAGAGGAGTGGAAGGGGGCCAGAAACTCTCTGGGAGTCCATGGAAGTCATCGGAGATCTTAAATCCTTCCTGGCAGCGGTTCTGCTGCCAGAGAGGGAGGCAGGTGGCAGCAAGTCACAGAAACACCACGGTGGCAGGAAGATGTCTAGGTGGTATATGCCATTTTTGAACAAGTTTGTAAAACAAGGCTGGCTGGGGGAAAGACAAGTGGTCAGCAAACAGTTCCTCTTCTGGTGACCTATTGCAGATTGGGAAACATCCCATGGACACACCGGCATCCACAGAGCACAAGTAGGAAACCACTGATGAAAAAAATGGCCACAGCAAGTCTCATAGATGGCAACTGGCCTTGGATGGGCAATCCTAGCTGGAAAACTGCTCTTTCCCATCTGTGTCCCACCTGACAGCCCCCCAGATATCTGAGGGTATCTCAGGTGGCTCCTGGCACAATGGTCAGGCCACCAAATCACACCCCTGCACTATGGACACTGTGGAGTGACTGTCTCAATGTCGCCAAGACCCCACACTGCCAATGACAGTGGTGGCACCAAAATAAATCACCCATCCCCAGATACTACACCAAAGAGGGACAAATAAGATTCCTGGGAATTTATGGCACAGCCCAAGGGCAGTCATTTGGTGCCACATTTCACATCTCAGTTTGTCTGGGAATAAAACAAAGGCTCCAAACTCTGCAGCATGTTTACTATTTGGAAGCGGTAGGTGTTGCACACAGCAGCATCTAACCACCCTGCCAGTGAATTTATGTCGAAGTTTTGCTCATGGAAACAACATATTGTGGTAGATAATGTTCTCACTGACAAGCCAGATGTCAAAACATGGCAGGGTAATGTTACTGAAAGCCTCAGCTGCTATAAAAGGGAAGTGAAGAGACGATTGTTCCTTCGTTAGATGTCAAAATTTGAAGGCATGTCACTGTGACTGAAAGGCTCATGAATGCTCAAAATAAAACAGGGCTAAAAGTTTCCCAGGATATCAGCTGGGGAATTTCATGGGGAAGGCTGACCATCTTTGGTCTGTCTTGTGTGCATGCTCACAGCCAGATATGCAGGGCTGTGGTGAGCTCTGCGCGCCTCTGGCAAGAGCTGATTTACCACAGACAAGTCAAAACAAGGTTGCTCAGGATCAGGGTTTCTTTCCCCTCTGATTACTCTGTGTGAAGTACTTCAGGTAGAGCCTGGTTAGCAGGAGCTGTATTGGGTCGAATACCTACCCCATTCCTATTATCCTGACCACGAGTGACTGCACTACGCTAGAGCAAAGGTCTGTCCAAACCCATGTCTGATTGTGGCCCGTGATGGGTGGCTTTAGGACAACGTAAGATCTGCAAAGGTCTGGGACAGAGCAAGCAGCTCTGTCTCTGACAGGGCACACCACTGTTGTCATTCACTGGAGTGAACATGGGAGAGTCTTCTCAGTTCGTTTCTTCTCGTGTCCTCTGGGCTACTGAATGGCCCTGAGGAAGGGTGGTGAGTAGTTTTACTCATAGGCGTTCAGAGCCTAATGGCTAGGGCTTTCTCCAACAAGTCAAGGTTTGAATCTACCATGTCCTTGCCCACCAGGCCAAGAGCTGTAAGAACTGATGTGTTATGCAGAAAGTATTCATCTCCTCTCTCTTTAGGCATTTGAAAGCTAGAGCACATTGAGCACTGTTGGCTATAGTCAAAGAAGAGCTGATACTTCAAAAAGGTGCTTTTTGCCTCTTAATCTGCATGCCTGTCTCCATATGAGACAGAGACAGATGTTGCCTCTAGAAGATGAGTTGGACTTAGACACAAAGCTTTTAGATGGTTTAAAAAGCTGGATTCCATGCATGGCTTGCCCACACCTCACCTCTGGCAGGGGAGGAGACCTGACCTGTCTCTCCTGAGCCCTGTCTGTCTATCTTCCCTTCACTTGTACTGGCAGGAGCAGGCTGGACATGATCACGTGGTCCTCCAGCAATGGGAAGCGGTGTCATTTCTGGGGGAGGGATGATCAAGTACCATTTTTATTTTTGACTAAGCCTTCTACAAAAGAGGCATACACAACCATGTTTACATAGTATTGAGTCAATCTGAAAACCCTGCCAGATCCCAGAAGCACCTTCCCCCTCTCAGCTATGCTTTGTCACACACACCCTAGTGCCCTTAGTCTGTTTAAATTTCTGAGGATTAGATGACACTGGTGAAACCCTGCTTGGCTGTCACCCCTCTGCAGTTGGATTCTCCACCCAGCTCAATACTCCCAGACTGTCAGCAGCTCAGTCAAAGGAGTCCCAAATTTTGTTGCACCTCCATGACCCTGGTCCCACAGCACCAGAGCACACTGATTCATCAGCTTATGGCTGGATCCTATCTTGCCGTCCTCTGAAGGTTGTAAGGAAATGAGTACCCTGATAAAGATAAAGATGAGAGGGTTTGGGTTGTTTAGTTGGGCTTTTATTCCTGAACAAGTGTCTTACTATTTAACTTTGCTGTTATATGCAGACCCTTTTAACAAGGGCTTCATAGGAAAAGGTCTACAAATTCCTTTGGGCATTGGCTAATGAGTACCTGTTTGCAAATCAAAACACAGAGGGCGATGCAAGTCAGACGAGAAGTTATTGGGAATGGGGGAAATTGCCTGCCTGGTTTGGCAGAGTGAGCCCTTTGCCCTGTGCAGATTCAAAGGCTTGAAAAGCCCACGCCTGCTGCCCAAGTTTGCTGCACAGGGTCTGTTTCCCTGTCATGCTGCATTGCTTCTAGATTGATGTCTGAACATACTGGATGGATGGTGCTGGAAGGATAATACCGGATAGATGGACATAAACCACAGCTGAATCTTGCCCAAAACAACAGGCAGAAACCTCTCCCATGAATTGCAGGTAGAGATCGGTAAATCACACCCAGAGAGGGGCTCAGGTTAGATCAACACCAAGGACCAGGGGTTGCATCTCACACTAGGGAGGGTTTCCAATTGCCTATCACTTTTTGCCCAGACCAATGTGCCAAACACCAGCGTTAGCTTTTGCCGTGACAAATGTGACTCGAGGGTACCATCCAGAGCAATCATCATCCTCTTTACAAGTCACAAGGACAAGCAGTGACTGTTCAGATTGCTTTTGATCTTTGCTGGTATCATTTATCTACATTCAATGCTCCGAGCCCCATCTGTCTCACAAAGATTTTCTCTTGACATCAGCCCTGTGTGGCAGTTCTTTATCAACTTCATTGTGTCTTTTAACACAAAGGCAACCTGCCATGAGTCTTCCAGGAGGCTTTGTAGCAAAAGAAAATGAAAATGCTCCGGCTCTTAACACTTCACCTATATCAAGTGTGATTTATGGGTGTTGTTGAATGCACGCATCGTTCGCAGAGATAAATCTCAGTCAGTTATGTGTGGCTTGTCTCCTGAACACCTTTTAAGTAAAGAAGGAGGAAAAAAATCCAAACACAAAATTGGAATAGAGATCAGCACAGAATAAAGGAGGGTTCTTTGGGTAGCTTATCCTCTGCAGGAACTCAAGATCTGCATGAGAAGCGTGTAGCTGCCATCTCCTCATTTTACAGATGGGCAAGCAGAGGGAGGGAGAAGGGAAATGCTGGTCCCACTTGTTTATGAAGTGGTTAACCGAGTAAAAAAAAAAAAAAGATAAAATAAAATTACAATCTTTTCCAGACTAAAGCTTGCCCTCACATTTTCACAGTTTTGGAGATTTCTCCATTGTGTAAACCAAAAAGCAATAGGATTGTACATTGCATACAAGTTTCAGCTCTAGCTCCTACATCTTCCCAAGCCCACCTAGGCAATTTCCTTTATCACAAAAAGGAAAAATTCCAGATCACACATTAATAAAAAAGCAATTCTCACTTTATCCAGCACTGGCTACTCTGTGTACACCAGAAAGCCTCCCACTATGAGTAACAGCTCTTTTGGCCAACGCAGCTCCAATTGGTGCTTCTGGGGCTTTTATCACTGGTATAACTGCATGTAGGCTGGCTATTCTGTGCTGCCACCATGCTAGATACCAGTTTGGACACCCAGAGCCACACCAGATCTGAGTGTGCTGACTGCAGCTGCCCAGAAAAGGCAGAGCGAAGCAGCCAGCCCAAAGCACGCTGTGCATGCAGAGCAAAACCCATGTGGAGCTGGAGAGAGGATGGTCTGTGGGGCTGGAGGCTCTTAGACCTTGTTCTGGTCTCTCCCGTGCTTCTCCTCAGCCATCTGCCTGGAAGCACTGTGCTCAGCTCTGGGACCCACAGGAGGCATCAGCATCCCTGATGAGGCGCTCTGAGGCCATCCCTGATGAGGCGCTGTGAGGCCATCAGCCCCACATCCCTGTTAATGGATAAAGCAGAGTTAGTCAAACCATGAAGAAGTGGGTTCTGACACAACTGAGAGCATCTGCAAATCCCTTTTACTCCCTGACAATCACCTGGGAGCAGTACTGATATGAACCTTGCATCCTTAATTTCTTGTTAAGGCCTATTTTGGTGCTGATCAGGAAATAAAGTGGGAAGCAGAGCTGGTGCACTTTAATGGTGCATCATTTCATACCCTTGTTCCTAAAATGATCTGCTGTTTTTGAACAACTCACAAAGACACAGCCCCCATAACCTTTTCTGAAATCTTTACGTTTAAAGCCCTAAAACAGTAGGCAGATCATTTTCTCCCTTTCAAAATGATGAAAAGCAGTTTATTCTTCAGCTGTCACTTTTTATCACTTCCTTTTAGGAGGTTTTAGACACCTTTTCAGGAAAATAAATCTGGGAATGTTCTTAATAACCCACATGCTTGATTTGAGGTTATTACACTGAGCTGGGAAGGTGACACCCTGCTACATCCTCACTCTGCATCTGGGGACCAAGAGAAGTGATTAATGTGAGGTCATCCAGGCTGGCTCTAGAGGGAGCAGGACACAAGGCCAGATCTTTGGAGGCTGTGAGGATGGTTTAATTACAGACTGCTCTTCTCCCTGGCTCTGAAGGTAAAGCCCTGCTCCCCAGTTACTACCAGCAGTGCCAGCCACAGAAGCTCTCCATAGCATTCAAGCCCAGCCATGCAGATGTCCTCCTTTGCTACCAAAGTGCACTTGCAAATATGTTGGCCACTGACTCTGTCAGCACACACCCTTTCACCCCACATGGCTGCCTCTCAGCATCACTACCCACCTCCACCCAAGCGCCATCCCAATTCCCTCCCCTGTACCTCCATCACATGCAACTGACTGCCATGTGATCTCCATCCCGGACTGCAACAGGGAAACTGCTCCAATACCTTCCTCCTGCAAGAAGCCCTCCTTCCCCAGGAGATGTCACCAGGCTTGATGGCAGCCTTCCCTAAATCTTCAGACCCAGCTTCTGTCTTATATCTCTCACCACCCTCTTAGCACCTCTTCCTCCTCTGCTCTCCTCTTTTGGGAACCCTGCATTTGTGCCCTTAGGTGGTCCATCCATTTGGGTCAGGCAGCAGTCAGCTTCAATCAGCCACAAAGCCAGATGAAGCTTGCCAAGTTTTGCAGGCACCTGGGGACCTTCTGGCCATGTATTATCCCCACTCAGCTGAACCAGCCTGGATAAATACCACAGCCAGGCTGAGCACCAGGGTGGATGGAGGTCCAAGAGGGGCAGAGACTGAGAAACACTGATTTCTGCCCCATCCAATACCCAGTTTTTGATAGTCTTCTTGGTGTGACCTTCAGCACACCTCACGCCTCACCCACGCAGCCCAGAGGATAAAAGCAAATTGGCGAGATCATACCAAAAAGCAATCCTGATAGATTAAAAGCTCCTTGGCCTCAGAGTGAAAGGAATTTTTTCCATACAATAGCTCAGATCCCATTGAAGCAATGACAAGCAACCACTTTGTGCTTCACTTAAAATTTAGCCAGGAGGGAAAATATTACTTTGGTTGGCAAGAAGAGATTGCTTTTAATTGAAACTCTTTCTGCGCTGAGCTGCTGTTGACACTTAGTTTTGATGACACTTAGGTTTCAATTAACAGTTCCATGGGTTTTAGTTCAGTTCTGCAAGTCAATGCTGTAAAGTGAGAAAAAAAAATCAAATCAAATCAGAACTTCTGGCTAACCTTGGAGAAATTCAAAGGGATTTAAATGCAACTCTGCATGTTTATTTCCCTTCGTATCCTTGACTCAGTGGTTGTTTTGCTATTTCCAAGCCCCACAAGGTTACCTTCACAAAACCTTGAAGAACTGTGGTTGGGAGGGACCTCTGAGGTCTCTAGTCCAATTCTTTGCCCAAAGCAGGGTCAACTCAAAAGTCAGAGCTCATTCCTCAGAGCCTTGTCCACATCAGATGAACATCTCCTGTTGCACAGCCTTGGTGGGAGGTTTGGGACATCAGGGTTTGCCTACAGCTGGGGTGCGCCCACCCCTGGTGTGGACGCATGGCCACGCTATCTATGCAGCCTGGGACAGGGTGGGAAAAATATATTTCTGATAACAGAGAAAGGCATGAATCAGGTAGAATCACTACAGACACAGATTTAATGGTGTTGCACTAAAAATAACGTTTAACGTGCAAAGAGGAAGCACTTCTTATATGTTTATATATAAAGCCAAGAATTTATTGTTGGTATAACTGAAATCACAACAGTGTCATCATCATTGGTCCCTATGTAATACAGAAAAATATATATGCACTTAGTTGCTACCCCTTTTCCTGGTATTTTGCTGACCCCTCCCTGCCCCTCTGGGTCTTGGGTGATTTCACTCTGGTGTTAGTGGTCTTATTCAGGTTCAGGAGTATTTGGAGTCCTTCACCAGGAGGAATATGATGTTCATGTTACTGGTTTCTTCTTCCTTGCTCTAGGATCCACGTGGGTAATTTTTGCAAGTTTGCTAACATGCTTCCACACCAGCCTATGTGCTGTTTTGGGATGCGGACACAGCTTCAGGAGAATTTTGAAAGCCTCAGAGCCCTAACAGAGCTCATGTCATCAGAGACATTGGGTCTGTGCTTTGTCTCAAGGACCAATGGCATGATAGGATAAGGTAAGGATAGTATAAGGTAAATTTTTGCTATGCACAGAGATTTCACAAGGAGGATATGCACAGCTCAGGCATTCAAGGCAGTTATTTATTGGCTCGTACCCAGTGCAGACTAAGACATTTCAAACTCACTGTCCCTAACGAGACACACCAGGCTCTGCTGGGTCTGCTGGCATCAGCTGGTTGGTGGCCTGAGCTCCTGGAAATTCATCCTAGATGTTGCTGAGCTGTTGCCTTCCAATTCTCTGCTTTTTTCCTTAGTATTTTATACCTTTTTGCACAGTTTTTCCCCCTGAGTCCTCAAGCTGCTATCAACAAATCAGTGATCATGCTTCTACCTTTGATTTCTAAACCAATGGTTTGGCTGGAGAGAAATTCCCTCCCTTGAAAGGTTTTATTCACACCCATCCATCACAACATGCAAGTTTGAACCATAGCTTGTTGATAGTGTCCTAAAAAGTACATTTTAGGTTTTCACCGAAGCAACAAAACCTTTGTGGAGCTGATATAAGAACAGGTATAGAGACTGAGACTTAGAAATAGCGATTAAATTAATTTCCTCCAAGATGTTACTATGAAAATCCACCAATATACAAATACACTTGTACCCACCACATCCCTGTGGGTCATGTCCAGCCCTGGGGACCCCAGTATGGCAAAAACTATGGTTCCCAGCCCCTGTCTCAAGGATCTTGTCCTTTTCCAGCCACCTGTGTGATAAGCTTTACCCCCATGCAGGCAGTGTGCAGGACAAATCACATCTTGAAGCCACCCACCATCCAGTAAGCAAATTAACTTTGCTGTCATCTCCTCATCTTCATAATCAAAACTGACCAAACAATTGTAAAAAAAAAAAACCAGTCAAAGACACTTTCCTGGAGTTTCTTCCAGCATTGTTACACATTAAAAAAAAAAAAATCCCTTCACCCACCAGCATGGCCAGGGAGGTCATTTCAGATGTAACCCATTGGTTGGGATTGCTCCAGCCAAGAGCAGGAGGTTGGCTGGAGCATGTTTGCTGCCTGCAAGCCCTGCCACAGGAAAGCCAGATGGAGAGGAACAGCCCTTGCAAAGCCAATCCTCAAACCAGAGCTCATGGCAGAGAATGGTCCAAGTTGTAGTCAGCAAGTCTTCCCAAAGACATTAATCTTGTCATTACAGTCCAATTTAAGCACTAGAGGTTTTATTGTCTTTGGTCCCTAGAGGTCAATAGAAGGAATGGCCTGATTGTTGGGCAATTTATTTGACTCGATGTAATAACATTTAAATGGGCCGTGAAGACAAAACAAGATGCTCCATGCTTGTCTATCCGGAGGCTGCTTTTGTCCCTTTTTATTTTTTTATCCTTGGTGATAAAAGTGTAACTCTCCCAGGTCCTTCAAGCTATTTGCTCTAATATATTACCAGCCACACTAGAGATCAGTGCAGGTCCATCTCTCAAATTTTGTGTAGGTTGTTCTCTATTATTTGGTGAGGCTTTTTGGGAGGGGTGAAAAAGGGAAAAGTTGGTTTTATTTATGGACTTTTCCTTCCCTTTAGTGAAAAAGGATGATGTAGAGATTGTGCTGGTGAGGCACATGTACCACAGGTCATACAGACTAAAAATTGGTCTTGCTCTTGATCTAGATAAATTGCGTACCCTGCTGCACATCTGAGTAGCTTTTCAGCCCTCTGGAAATCAGAGTGCCTGGATCCTGTTTCCAGCCCTGCCAGTGACTCACCCTATGTTCCTGAGAAGGTCACCCAGGCTTAGATTTGGGTGGGCAAACTGACTGTTGAGCCATGTCTGTCTTTGTGAGCAATTTGACATGAATTATCTAGGAAGAGGACTGATCCACTTCAAAAGCCACTGTTATGCTTATCCACAGAGCAGCGCTGCTATGAGTCATTATAATTGGTTTGGTGAATTAATTCTTCTAATGATTTAATGGAGAGAAAGAAGCCTGTTATTGAATTGCTCGGTGGGCTGCAGGGAGATCATGTTGTGGATGTGCATGGAGGAGTCTCCTGGCACCAGTCAGCTACACCTGGAGGCTGAGGGGATTGCCCTTCCTTGGAGGGCTTTGGGAGGAGAAAGGCAGTGAAGAGCATGAGGAGATCAGGTCCTCTGGTGGGAAGGAACTGGATGGACCCAAGGGAAATGTGCATCCATCTGCTGCATGTATCAGAACAGCAGAATAATTGAGGTGGGAAGGGGGCTTTAGAAGTCTCCAGTTCAACTTCCTGATTAAAGATCTAGCCATCTTCTAATTTAGTAGGTTGCCCTTGGCTATGTCCATTGGAGTTTTTAATATCTCCAAGGCTAGAGAATGCACAGCCTCTCTGATCCCCTTTTCCTATGTTTGACCACTCTCACAGTGAAAAATCTGTCCTTGCATCTCACTGGAATTGCCACCTCCTGTCCTTTCCTGTGCATCTCTGAGAAGAGTCCAGCTCTGTCTTCTCCTTCAGTGTTTGTAGACACAACTTAGATCCACCTTAGACCCCTATCTTTTCTCTACCAGTTTGTCATCTCTCCTTTTGAGCATGCTTGCAGCCAGCAAGATGTTGGCTGTGCTTTGCAACACAGCTTTATTTCACATGTGCACTCACACCACTTAGATGACCTCACAGGTCCCAGATGATGGAGAGCCAGGCTTGTCTGCATGAGCTACAGGAATCTGGGGCATCTCCTTCTGGCTTTTCTGGGCTGAAGCTTTCTTGACAACTGTCAAATCTAGCTCTGCAGCATATGGTGAGGTTATGAAAAGCTAGTATTTGGCATGTGCCTGGAAATTGGTGGCCTTCCAAGTAATGAAGTCCGGTCCACCTGATTTATTGTCTAGATCAGGATGTGAAGCAAGCAGAAAAAAAAAGGAAGAGGGAAAAAAAAAAAAAGGGAGAGTAAGGGAGATACAAATACCAGCGTGGAAAGCTATAGTATGTGGTGACAAAATGTGTCCGCTCAGCTCTCATCTGGACTTCTTTCTTTTGAATTTGAATGGAGAAGGTTATAATTCACTGTGATATCCTAGTTTTGGTGTCCAGCGTGGGTGGGAGAAGATGTGCAAGTTTGGAGAACTTGAAAGCTAACAGCAAATTTTAGAAAGAAATTGAAAATTGCAATTAGAAATGGAAGGGGACTTGCAAACCCTGGCAACAGGCTGCGGGGACAGGTGAGTGACTGAGATGAGGTTTTTGTCATGGCCAGGAGTTCTTCCTGTGGCTCTTCCAGAGCTGTCCCTCCATGTGTCCTCAGCAGGACCAGACCACTGCTGCCCTCCTGCTCTCCAAGAGTGTGCCTGCACTTTCTCCTTCCCTGACTTTCTTTCTATTAAAAAAAAAAAAAAAAAAAAAAAAAAAAAAGTTTTGTTTTGCTGATTTATTTTTTAACATGGCCTAACAAAATTCCAGATAATGACAAACAAGTGAGCAAGACTTCTGGCATAAGTAAACGAGATTTAATCTGTCAGCCCGTGGGCGGATGGAGCAGGATAGTGCTGGCTGCATTCTCTTAAGGTGGCTCCTTCCATCCCCAGAGCTGCTTAAAATAAAGCAGATGGGGATACAGAATTATCCTCAGTGCTGAAATATGGTGTTGCATCCAGAAGGTGCTGCTTTTTCTGGAGTCTCTGATCTGATACACTATATCCACACTAGTCACTCAAGACCAACTGGAAAGCGATTGCCCAGACAATTAAACTGCCAATGCTTCAGTCTGTGAACCAGCTCCCCAGCAATGTCTGACCTTGGTTTAGGGGTTGAGGGGGTTGAAATGTATGAAGGAGGCCAGTTGGCTTTGAGGCCAAAGAACAGGTCTTTGTTCATTTGCCAATTGATACAACCATGGTGCACAGAGAGACCCAGAAAACACAGAATCACCTCACTTAACAGGGTTAAGCCTCTAAACAAGGCTGTTTAGAGCGAAACCTTGTAGCCCACGCTGGGGTCTAGCCAAGGCTTCATGTAAGGGACATGAACTAAAATCAAGGAACTGTTTAACTCATCTCTGTGCTGGCCAGCACAGACCAAGCTGTGCTTGCTGTGCACAGACCAGGGACTGCATGGGTGCTAACCGGTCAGGAGCACATGAGCTCTTACAGCCTCCTTCCATTCTTAAGATCCCCATTTTGCACATAGGGAAACTGAGGCACAGAGAGTTGAGACTGACTTCAGGCAAGCAGTAGCTGTCAGAGTGAGATGAGCCCTTTCTCTCACGCCACCTAGCCTTCCTGCCTGTGTCCTTTAAAAATCTGGGGCTACCTACAGGTGAAAATAGGGTCCCATGGGCATTCTCATGCCTCATGGCGATTAAGCACCTTTTCACCATCTGTCCTTATATGTCCTGTCCTTGTGTTTCAGAAGGACCGAGGAGGAGCAATCACCTTCCCTTTCCTTTCTCTCACCTTTCATTGCACCATGTGTGGTTGGTGGGAGTTTGTACAGCTCCTAGCACCAAGGGGGAGACACTGCATGATGTGCTGCGAGATGGAGATCATCAAACTGTCGCCTTCAGACCAGTTCAGTGACTTCAAAAGACAATGAATGCAGAAAAGCATCAAAATCCATCTCTGGGAAAGGTTCTAAAACCTACTTTCCCAGTCCTTCTTGGTTGTGTACCTCTGATGGCACCAGGAGACACAGGTGCAGTGCCTGGCAGTGCCACTGCAAAGTGAGTGCAGAACCCAACCGAAGGCAGCAAAAGGGCAGAGCTGAATGGAGGTGAAATGGCCTTTTGATATTCACCTGTCTGGGAATATTGAGTCTGCTCTCAGCTCCACTTCTCAGGGTTATTTTTGATCTTCTGTTGAAATGCAAATCCTAAAAAAAAGAATATAACTGCAAAAAAACCACCAGGATATTTCCATTTCTTTTTGGCTGAATCTCCCAGGGTTGGATGTTTCCTGGGGATGAGGAAGAAGATGGATGGGAAGGATGAAAAGTAAAAATGTTTGCAAAAGCCGGCCTTTTTTTGACAAACACAAATATATATAAATATGTCAAGGTGCAAGATGAAGCTGTAAGATTTAGCTGTGCTGAGACTACAGCTTTCCCAGGGTGTCTCCCTCCAAGTGCTAACCTCCGCTGATGGTAGGAGAGCAGAAGACGACCATGCCATGCGCGGGGCAGGGAGAACAGGCTGTTCTGCTGAGAGATACGGCTAATGAGTTGGCCTCGTTTCCAGAAGGACTGCCAGGATGAAATGGGGTCTCTCCTTCACTTATTCATTTGAATTGGCTGGTTAAACCGTCTCTGTCTGTGTCATTTCTGTGATGATAAAAAGCAAAATGGAAAGACGAGGAATGCACTTCCATTTCTCTCTCAGTAAGAATTTTGGCTGAGCCCCATTAAAACCAGGGTAAATCTGGGCTTTTTAGCAGGGATTTCGAAACCAACATCTACCTGGTATCCTTTCCTTTTCTTCTCTCATTTCTAGAACAGATTAAAATTGTAGGAGGGATGATAAAAACCTAAAGGTGTGTATTTTTTTCTTTTTTAAGTGGGACATTTGGGGAATTAGATATTTTTTTATAAAAATGTTAAAAACCTTTACTGATTGACCATTTTCTTCCCACTTTTTAATCCCCATAAACCTTCTGACTCCACACAACTGTAATTGCTGAGTGTTTCTTTTGATTCAGGGCATCTCCCGGAACAAGGCAAGGCAGAGAGCCCTCCTTGAAGAGCTCCCATTCTGCTCTCAAACACAATGGAGACATGGGTGTCCAGAAAGGCAACAAGCATGAAAAGGAGGTATATGCATGTTCACTACCTGTAATGAATAAGTTCTACAGAGAGGCAAGAAGCCTTTGCGTGGACCTTTCAGTGAGACCTGTCCAGCACCCGAGCAATTTGGAGCAAGAGCAGAGCAAGGCCCAAGCTCCAAAGTAGATGTTCTCCACCCAGCACCCACATGGTCACTCCGGAAGATGATCTGTGCCTGGCCACTCTGCTTAGCATCAGTTCAGATTTAAACGCGTGCTGCTTTTCAAGGACTATATGGTTTTCCAAACTCTGATGCATCAATTCTTATACATTTAAAGACACCTTCAGAGTTTGGCAATACTGGTAAGTTCTCCTCCAAGAACAGCCAAGAGCAAGTTTTAAACCAGTCTGATGAGAACTGAAATGGAACAGCAGCAAAACCATGCTACATTGTTGAAAGGAGATGAGGGAAGGTGAAAGCTGTTTGAAATTTCCCTTGCATCAACATGTCCTTGACACCAAGAAAACCACCTATTCCAGGAGGAGCAGTTTGGTCACTTCTGATGATACTGTCTCCTCTGCATGCCATTTTCTGACATTGGGCTCTGCAGAAAGCAGGAGATCCTTCAGCCTTATGGTGGTTTTTTTCTTCCTTAATCATCAACACAGCGTAACAAGGAAGCTATCATTGCAGGCTGCAGGAGAGGTTAGTAGTTTGGTAACCAGCAGAGGGGATTTAAAGGCTGTTCTCAGCCCACAGATTAACAGATCTGCATTTCTTTGTTTCCTCCATCCTTTGCATATGGATCAGAACATGAACAAAGCTTCCTCTTCTTCCTTCCATCCATACAATTGTTTAGCACCTCAGATACATGTATCTGAGAGCACTTACAGAAGGGACATTTTCTCCCCACCCATCACAATTTCCAGAAAGGGATGGTTTCAGTGTAATCGTCTTTATCAGAAGATTCAGCTTGAAAGCCACCCCACTGAGAGAGGATGGCTTCTCTGTATCACTTTGAGGGGTCAGCGCCCATACAAATCAAATTCCTGCGTCTCCAGTGTAAAGAGATCTCTTAGGACTGTTGGGTTAGGATTGAGGAGTCTAATAAGGGGAAAGAATTAAGCCTGCAATCACTTGGACTGATTTAAATGAGGTTTTTTTCCTCTCGCTTTGATTAAAATAAGCCGATTTTCCTTTCCACCTGTGTTTCTTATGCAGGCAGAATTTCCATTAACTTCAGTCAATGCTTTTTTTAACTTCTTGAAGCTAAAACTTCACGGCATCCCTTCATATGGTTGCCAAGAGTTTCCTTAGCACATTGCCACTCTTGTGATATTAATTATAACATCTCCCCACTTCATATACCAATCAGCTCTCTTCTTAAATGGACATCCTGTGTGCCTTTCTTCTATCTTATTAAAGAATACTGACCTTCGTTATTCATTACAGACTTAAAATGAATATTCATTACAGAATAGTGATGATACTGAGCTTACATTGTCCGCAGGAAGATTTAGGTCAGACATAAAGGAAATCCTTGTGAACAGGCACAGTGATGAACTGAAAGGGTTTGGGACAGGACAGGGCACGTGTCCCATCACTGATGCCTTTCTAGCAAACAGTCAAATATCAGGTGCACATCAGGTAGAGCGGATGCTGATTTGGGGCACATAGGTGGGATCCAAGCCACCCCTTGCACTTTTGCACACTTTGTATGGAAGTAGGAGCATTGGAAATCTTCCAGTAACTTCTACCAGTAGCCAACCAATAAAAAGAACAGTAACATGTTTAATAGCATAATGTTCAAGCTCTGGACTAATCATACAGTGATTAAATCGAAGAGAAGACAATGTAATCTGGGCAGTCATCACTGGCCATGGATTTGTTCTTCCAGCCCTGTGTTAAAAGCACAAAAGACACTGTCTGTCCCCACCACCATCGCCCTGATGTATTCATTAACTCCCATGCAATCCTCCAGCAGCAAGTAAAGATGCAAATCCATGCAGGAAAGGTCCACTGAAGGCACTAAAGCAAAGACAACCCCAGTCAGGAGTCCTAAACTGCTGGTTCCTAAATGCAGAGGAAAGATCTGCTGTTTCTTTTTCTTAAGGGATCTGGTTTTGGCCACCATTAGAGCAAAGAGCTGTTAGCAAGAAAGACAATATAGGCCAAATACGAGCTCTTGCGTGGCTCTGACCTCAGGAGGGGTTGCAATAGGAGCCCTCATTTCGGTAGCAGGTTTATTTGCTTGTCCCCATACTGACACCTGCATGGTCAAAAGCAGACCACCCTCAGAAAAAGCAGTTAGGCCCAGTGGGGTCCACAGCTGAGCCTCAACCACACGATATCGTACTGACCACCTTCATGGGGGGCCTCTCTCTCTCCCTGTCTGATCCAGCCACCATGACTCAACATCATTTGGGAACAAAACTGGGAGGGGATAAAATCAAATGTGTTTTTCTCTTGTGTTTCCACTGAAAAAAAAATGAGTTTAGTATTTCTCCACTTCCAATCAGTAAAATAAATAGTAGCTTGATTTTGAAAAGTCTGGTAAAATGGAAACAAATTCCCAGGACTAATCTACTTGTTTGGAGAAAAAAAAATATGGTTTCTGAAGTTGAACGATTGCTTTAAAATAAATGAGTACTGCAGGAGTCTGAAAGCAAAATAAGCCCTGGATTTTGTTCCTTCTTCTCAAAGAGTTTATTTTAACTACCAGCATGTCACGCAGTCCTCACCACATCAAAGGACACCCAGAAACCATCATTGCTGCAGAACATCCCCAATAAGTTTCTGTGCTCCCTTTAGCAATGACACATCCTTTCCCAAGGAGCATGGAGGGGAGAGCTGGATATGAACTGGGCAGCCTGAGCCCCTCTTATTTTAGTTACAGAAGCAAGGAAACTCAGAAGCTGTGATCTGAGCTTCTGTGGGAGCCCAGAGCCCTTCTCCAACCCTGACCAGGCTATTCCTACCTGTATCCCACTTCAGCCCCAACAGGACTTGCACGGTGGGGAGCCGGGAGCCTGGCTGTCAAACAACTTCTTCCTGGGAGTGATAAGAACCCAAGCAGGTACTCTTCCTTTAAATGCAGGTGTCAGCACCAGATTTTTTCTTTTTTTAACAAAGCAGCTACAGTATGGGATACCGTAGCCAAGAGTCCGATGATGCTGATACCAGCCATGCTGGTGAGCTCTGATGAGTTCTGATAACATGGATCAGAGCAGGATCTCTATACCCAAACTGCTTAGCTGCTGGATCCCAAACAACAAAGGGGTCCAGCTGCTCTGAGTGAAGCATTTCATTGCATGCCCAGAGGTAGATCTGACAGCCCTGAGGACTAGGAAATCAAGCTTGAGGGGTCTGATGACGTTCAGTGCCTGCTGGGTGGGATGAGTGGGAGTAGAGGAAAGAGAGGGCTGGACCATAGTTAAGACACAAACCTCTGCATTTTAGTCATGGGCTCTTTTTAATACCTTTTTTCCCCAGAGTTTGCTCAGAATGACTCCCCTCTTCCACCTTCACACACATATGGACTCACGCACCATCCTGTCCCATCAAGCCAGATTTTTCCTTAATAATCTCCAGCACCAAGTGACCAGCTGCAGCAGGACAATCGTCCCAGTGCTCAATACAAGCTTCAAGCTAACTTCAGTTCTTAAGCACTCCTTCCAACCCCACCAGTTCCTGCAGGGCTTTTCACTTGCAAGCCTGTCTACTTACATATACAACATTTTCAGTCACAGGGCAGCTCCCTGCCTAATCTCCACCTTCCCTGGCCCTTCCGAGTAAGATAAGAGCAGCTGCACAGGCAGCAAAGCAAACAAAGCTAGTGGAGCTGTAGCCTGCAAACGTTGGTGGGGAGCAGGGAGCAGTCCCATGGAGAGAGCTGATAGCAGCACTGCCACCACCAAGACACGGTACAGAGACAGAGGCAGAAGTGGTAGGTTCAACCAGCCAAGACAAGGAGGAAGAAGTTAAGAAAGCAGCTGGGAAAGGCTATGGGAGCCCCTCTTCAGGTATCAGTTATGGTGTGTAACCCTATTTCCATCTTCATTTATCTCTTGGCATTTACCAGCACAATAGGCAACCTCATAGTGCTCTTTGCCTTTATCAGGAATGCCTTCCGGCACAAAGTTCTTCAGCCCTTAGGTAGGATCATTGTCAACATGGCTCTGGTGAACATCTTACTCTGTTGCTACAAAGAGGTCCCAGCAGTCGTCTCCTTTGCCAGCACCAGTTTTTGGTGAGATGGGGTGCCACATCCTTGTCTACATATAACACATGCCAAGAGTGGAGAATCTAAGTTTCCTCCATTTGATAAAGATCCACAGACCTAACCATCACTGGTCCAAGTTCATCTACAGGCACCAGGGGCAGTATGTGAACACCATCTTTGCTGCCTGTTGGATCTTCAGCATCATCTTCCAATTGCCTTACCTTCAGTACAACACAACAGCAGAGAGGATAAGTAATGAAACCATTGTGTGTTTAGATGCCAGCACTTGCTTAAGCTCTCCAGGAAGCTTCATCATGAAGTTCACCACCTATGCCTCTGTCAGCCTGGACCTTATCTTCATCATCCTTGTGATAGTCCTGAATGGATTCATCACTGACCTCCTCTGGAGGCAAAGGAGAAAGATAAGGGCTGCCTACACCACCGGGAGCACTTGGAACAAGCACACTGATCAGGCGACCAAGATCTTGGTCTCACTGTTTTCCATTTATGTTGTCTGCTGGCTCTCCAATGACATCACCTGGATTGTTCTTGTTTCAGGACTCCCCAAGCACAACTTTGAGAACAGCATCCTCAGAGGTCTCCATGGAGTGCTGTCCTGCATCTATTACTCATCCAGTTCCTATGGCATTGTATTTGGCTACAAGAAAGTCAGACAATATCTCACTGAAGTCTGGTGGTGCCCGAGATGTGACAAGCCTACCATTGTCCAGAGCATGGAGAGGTAGCCTCCCAAAATCCTTCATGGGTTCTCCAACTTTCCAGACAGAAAAGCATGTCAGCTATTCAGGCATTTAAAATAAACATCTCTTGGATCATGCTTAAAATTCAGGCGGTTTCCATCGATCTTCTTCTTGCACCTTGTGATAATATTGTGGGGTATCACCGAGCAGATGAGGGAACTCATCAGAAAAAAAAAAACATCCAGTAGACATCAAAAAATGGATTTGCCTCAGAGACGTGTCACAGAAAATATCTGAGAGAAAGCTTATTTCAAAAGGCACAGCAGCAGGTAAACATTTACCTTCAGCCAGATGAAAGCAAATGGAAATACTCTCATCATTGCCAGTCAGCAACAGCCCATAAGCAAGAGATCAAGTATATATATTCCCTAAGGACTTGTTACTTTTGAAAACTATAAGAGTGAAAGTAGGCATTCTTCAGTATTGTCACTGGCAGGAAAGTGTTTCCATTTCCACAATAGCCCATTGAGAGAGAAAACAAGTAACAAAAAGCCCTCTGAAAGCCCAGACATTGCACTAATACGGTCAACCAACAGAACTGTTCAGATTCTAGGGAAAATTACTGCAAGATTATGTTTTGAGAATTCATGATTTTAGGAAGATGAAAATATGACCAGGGAAATGGTGCTATCCTTTAGAGGTTTATGGCTTCCAGCACCAAACATTTCTTTTTCAACAAAACAGAAATCATGAAGTCACAATTCCAGGGCACATTTTCTTGTGTCAGACCATTCTCCGTATAATACAGCTGAGAAACTAAAGGAAAATGTAACTTTAAACACTTCTGCATCTTTCCCTCCTAGCCCCAAGAGCAGGGGTCTGGGAATAAAAGAAGGAAAACTTCCTGTGTGCCGTTCTGTCTTTAAAAGGAATGTGTTTCCATTATTATTTTTATTGGACTAATGTGATTATGCATATTTAAATGTCAGCTGACACACTGAAAGGTGCTTCCCTTCCTTTCTAGCGCTGCCTAAAAGCGTCCTTCTGCTTTTGTGCTCCTTCTCTAGAATGGCAATACCTGCAATGCAGCTACTGGGGCTTTGGGGGTCTCGTCTGTCTTGCCTACACAATCCTGCCAAATATTTGTATATAGGCATCTTTTGCCACTTTGGGGTACGTACCTCTGGGGTAACACCTGCCTGCTATCCAGAAAGGATACTAAGTGCCTGGGGCATTTTAACAGATGCTCAACAAGGGATGGACTGTGCAGAAACCTAGTCCAGAAGCTACCCAGCCCCTACACTGCTTTTTTCCTTACAATTTGGTTGCAACTGGCAGGTGACATTCAGTGAATCTCACTTATGGGGTTAGTGGTTTTGCATCTTTCTCCAGGGGATCTGGTGTAGCTTCTTTTCCTTTAGGCTCTGCAACCCAGAGCAAATTCTGAGCATCCTGACCTCTGTTGGAGATAAATCCCTGCAGAAAGTGATCCCTGCAAAAGTGCTTTTCTGACTGCTTTTGAGGGACAAACGTTGCCTGGGTTTCCCTGTTCTTTTTTTTAGCAGCTCCAGGCTTTCATGATTCAATGCACACTGCACATATAAAATACAGAGGGGCTGCAAAAGTCTCCTGGTAGCTGCTGGCAAAGGCCATGTATCAGTCCTGACCTCTTCCTACCTACCCGGGGGATGCAAGCCCCAGCTGTCCAGGGCGCTGTGTCAACACCAACTACTCGCCCCTACAACCCACTGTGGGTCTACACCACCATCAACAAATCACAGCCTTCTAGACACTCTCAGAAATTTTCCTGATTTTTGAAAGTTGACCCTGCAAGGAAGGCAGACTGTGCAGTATTTTGGGGAAAGGGGCAGAAAAGAATTGATTTTTCCTCTGAAGCCTTCTGTACAGCTTTTGAAATGACCCCTGGAAACCTGCCTTGTTGGCCACCGAAGAAAGCAAGGTACTAGATTGCATGTGCCTTGAGTCTAAACCAGCCTGGCAATCCTCACAATCCCATGTTCCCCCATTTATCCACAGATTAGGTACAACAGAGACAACTGCTCTGTTCCTTTTTCTAGACTGCCAAATTAACACTAGCTAGGAGCACCACTTGTTGGAGAGAGCAGGCAATTCAGTCGAGACACGTAACATAGGAGATGAATGCAGTACCAGCAAAGACTCACAGTCCTGCTGCACCCATACTAAGTGCTTCGATTTTAATGACTTTTTTAAATTTCGTTTTAAATAAAAATACTTTGTCTTCTCCTGCTCTCCTCTCACTTCCTCCAGCAACGTAATCTATTTGGATTAGCTCCAGGAGATGAAAGTAGCCTTTCTGCTCTCAGAGTTATCTCTGAACTCCATGCAGTTCAAGTGGAAAAGCAAATATTCCACGTCGGTGATGCAGCTTGCTTAGCTCTTGGCCAGCCGTCAGCAAGGAGCTGCTGAAATGGAGTAGTGTTATTTCAAAGCCAGATAAGGAGACCATAAATGCTGCATTCAAACTGATCTCTTCTTGTACATGCACTTCCTTCTGGTTTATTTCACAGTCATTTGCAGAATTGTATTAAAATTTAGGCTGGAAGGGACCTTTGTCCAGCTGAGTGTTGAATACCTCAAAGAAAAGCAATGCTCCCACCTCTCTGGGTTTTCACTGTCCTCAAAGTGAAAACACTGCTCCTCGCATCTCACTGGAATTTCCCTTACTGCAGCTTACACCCGCTGCCTCTCATCCTTTTGTTGCACACCTCTGAGAGAAGTCAGGCTCTCCTTTTTCTATCATCTTAATTATGTAGCTGAAAAGAGCAATTAGTTCTTACTCAGCCTTCCCTTCACCAGGATACACAGAGCCAGCTCCCTCAGCCTCTCCTTTTATGTCATGTGCTCCAGCCTCCCGGCCCCGTTCATTAGACATTCCCATGGTGCTATGTGCAAGGCAAGACCTCATCTGGCCAAGTCATTCATATTCAAGGCAGAAAGACAGACAGACACATGGAGAAGCGTGGAGAAGTCTGGCATTACTGGGGTAGGGAGCAAGAGGACCGGGGCTTGCTCAGCCTCACTGAAGAAGTCTGAAAAGGAGATGACCTCAGGCAGATAAACGGTCCACTCTTGTGGACCACTCTTACACCAGTATTTTCTACTGCTGTCGTTCCACACGCACATCTTTTGGTGATAAAAAGGTTATTAGAAGCTGGGATCAGTTCCCTGGCTCATTCCACTGCATGCTCGTGAGCACAGAGGGAATGCAGAAGTGAAGGGATGCTGAGAATGGCACGAAGAAGCCTTTAGCGGAAAGGAGGCTTTGCTCAAGACACAACACCTGGGAGAACCGCAATTTAGCCTCTAGCCAAGACAAAGTAAAAATGCTTTCTTCTGTGTTGCATCCAGAAAGAGAAATGCAGGCTATGACTCAACCTGCTCATGCCAAAGTCAAGATGTTAAATGGTGGGCAACATTCACATCAGGTGGAATTTACAATCCAGCTGAGCACAGTTGATTTAAATAACTTGGCTGGAAATACAGGGATTTTGCAGCTAAAGCCTTACCTCAAGCAGCCATCACACCACAGGTGCAAATCCCCATCAGCCCCTGGAGACCACCTAAGAGAAGTATCACTGGGTTACAGCGCCCGCACGTGCAGCAAAACAAATTGCATTTCAACATCTCTGGTTTTCTTTTCCCTTAATGCTGGTGGATATGTGGAGAGAGAAGAACAGTTCTTCATTAATTTGTGCTGGAAAGCCTGATCATCTGGGTCTTGGTCTCTTCTTGCGTGTTGTCAGCTGAGTCACGGACTTTGCAGGACATTTATTTCAAATGGAGACAAACGCCCTGAGAAGGAGATAGCCTTTTTAATTAAATGGGTTTTAATGGAAACAAGGGAAGAGACAGGTGAAATGAAACCGGGGCTGCTGTGACAGACTTCTTAACTAATGACTTCTAAATTGGATACAATTTACATTTTGAAAAGATACAGGAAGCTCATTAAGGCTCTAGACAAACAGCTTGGCTGGCCAGAGGAGGGAGGAGTGAGCTCTGCAGCGGGAGCAGCACTGTAGGAGACAGATATCCAGAACTATAGCGACTACTGAACATTAACACCACTGCTATTTATATAATGGTTGTCCTCCCCAGGACTGATATTTTTATCTGATTTTCAGCTACAAAAAGCCAGGCACAGAAAAGTAAGCTGCCCGGTGCTGGGACTAAGCTCAGATGAGCTACGCAGAGTTAATCAGGGATGATTTCCAGCAGAAAACGCAGGTCTAGAAGAACAGGTCTTTCCTGGGAATGTGTTAATTCTCAAGAAACATTGGTTAGGAGCCATCTGTTATAATTTATAGCCAAAAGAGATGAAGAAGACAATGCAGATGAATTGTTGGAAAGACATCCACACACACAGATGCGGTCACAGGCACATGGTCTAAACCAGGCGGTCAGGGCATTAACCAGTGACAGCCCCTGCTTGAAATCAGGGACATCCCAATCCACACACCCTGCATGGTTTCTCTGATCACCAAAGAGCCTTTGAAAGGTTTTGGTTTTGCTTCAGTGCACACCCGGAAATTTCCGAGAATCATTTCTCACCCATGCTGCTCTTGCAGCCTAAGCCAGCGCCCTGTCTGCCGGCCTCCACTGAGTCATACCGAAAAGGTAAATCCCCACCGCTGTGGCTATGCGGGAGGAAAGCATCTAAGTATCAGTTTTAGGGATTTCGCTTCACCACAATTTTTTTTCTTTAATCCCTCATTAGCACAGCAGTCTCCATCTCCAAATATTTTTGAAGACTTGCTCAGGGAAATCCTTGGATTTCTTTTAGATTTATATTTTTACTGGCATTATTTGTTTCAACTCTTCCTCCAGCTTTTAAGGAGAAAGAGCCTTTATCTGATCACCAAGTCTCACTCCCTGCATCTCTCAGCCAGTAATACCTGCCCCAGAAGAAACTGTGGTGTGGCTGAACTCGACCAAACACTCAAATCTCCAGAAAAAAACTGCCATAAAATACAACACAGTGTGAAAAAACTCATAATAGCTTCAAACCTTCTGATATGTCGTGGACTCTAGAGCAGGAAGACAAAAACGAATGGAAACTGCTACACAGTGAGAACCAAGTTTATGGAATGCCATTTGCAAGTGACAGTTCACTTGATGACTGTGATCACCTGCATTCCATAGAGAAAAGAAAAATAAGGGGAGATAACCATGAGATCCCACCTAGTGGAGTCTTTCTCATGTAAATTCCAACAAAGCTCTGTTAGCATTCTCACAGCCTAACCAAGGTAGGACCACAAAGCTTGCATTCAGCAGCAACCTGGGAACACACAGGAGACAGAAATCCAGGGCTGCAGTTCTGCTCTGCAGGCAGAGCTCTGACAGATTGACCCTGCTACCTGAAATAAAAGCTCTCGAAAACAGAAGTAGTTTAGAGAGGAGATATTGCTTTATTCGACATCGGGTGCTAGGTAGAAATCCACAAATCTAGCACCTTACATTCTTACACATTCTTACAGGGAATATTCACCCATTATTTATAAACAAAAGATTCTCATTATTCTGCCTACCTAATACATAACTCCACCTAGGCTCACACATTCATCAGGATGACCGAATAGCCCTTTTGCACATCCGTATTAGGTTTTGCAGTGTCAGCAAAACACTTCTGCAGGGGTGTGAGTTCCTCAGTGATCGTTTGGGTAAGGATACCCTTCCTCACATCATCCTTTTAGGGTATTGAGTCATCTCAGGGCAGTAAAAGTTTACTGCAAGTTTGCTGGCTTCTTGAGGATGATAAGGATGTTCCTTGAAGTAGCCACAGCTCTGTCCTAATTGATAAAGGAGTACATACTTTGACATACAAAGAGAACCTTGAAGTTGAGAACTACTTCTTGTTATCCCATCCTTATCACTATCAGCTCGGTGACTATTTTCTCACACAGTAAGAAGCTCAGTAATTAACTATTTTCTCACACAGTAGGAAGGTTAATAGGAAGGCAACAACATTTTAGATAGCATACGGTTATAAACAAAAGAGAGGCCTGTCTTTGGTAACAACCCCTTCGCTTAAAAGCTTCAGTAACTCTAGAACAAGAGACCAATGCAAGCAGAACCTAATTTTCCTCTGTCTTGCTTTCATCTTGTTTTTGTGGATGTCTTAATTTTGCAGTTTTTTTATCAAGAACTGTTTTGATTAGAATCGAATAGAATAGTTTGGATTGGAAGGGACCTTTAAAGCTCATCTAATCCAAGCTCCCCTGCAATGAGCAGGGACATCTGCAACTAGAACAGGTTGCTCAGAGCCCCGTCCAACCTCACCTTAAACGTTTCCAGGGATGGGGCAACTCGTTCTAGTGTTTCATCTCCCTCATTATAAAAAATTTGTTCTTTATATCTAGCCTAAATCTTCCTTCTTTTATTTTAAAACTATTACCTTTTGTCCTATTGCAACAGGCCCTGCTCAAAAGTTTGTCCCCATCTTTCCTTTAGGCCCCAGTTTAAAAATTATCAAGCAACAATAAGCCAGGTTATTTCTCTTAAAAAAGCAATCCAAGTAGAGCGCTGAGAAAAAGAACGAGGGTCTCAGCAGACCAAGACAAGTCTCACAAGCTTCTCTAGAGGCTTTGGGGAGGTGCTGAGCTACCACATGATGTATCCTGCTGCCAGGGGGAGTTCACCCCACACATAGGGTTACCAGCTCATTGCCCTGCAATTATAAAATACATCTGCAGCTCTTTAACTGTGGCACACTGATTCAGAGACCTCCCAGAGTCTGATCCTGCAATCCACAGAGTGCTTCCTGGAAGGTGCTGAAGACTTTTTGCGCCCAACGGCACAGAAGGACTGGATTCAGAAATGCATGTTCATTAACACATTTATAGACGAGTATTTGGAAGAATACCAGAGGTCCATACCCAAGCAGGAGGGAGCAGGCAGGCAGCACTTGCATTATTTTGGCCATAAATATATTTTTGTTACACGAAGGTTACATCCACATTGCAAATTCAGGCACGCCCAGGCACTGGAAAGTAATCATCCATGTGAGAAAATTGTTAGAAAGTTCCCCAGCATGAATTTGGGTGCCAATTTGAATTTTCCTAGATAATTCCCAGGCATGGTTCAATGCACAGAACAGTCCAAGAACAACTCCCAGCAGGCAGTTTGCATCCAGCCACCCTCTCCTGGAAGGCAAGGCAGTTTACAAGCGTGGAAGAGGGCATTTTATGCCAGCTGGCCACAGGGCCCAGGATACACCTAGATCCTGGATGCACTTAGTTTCTTAGCACAGATGAAGCTGAATTGCCTCTACTTAGAGTCTCATTACTGGACATCAATACATGACGCCACCCACCGTACATGTACTGTATCCAACACTCTGGGACTGCACTGCCAGCTGGATTCATTCTCGTTGCTATTACCAAGAAGTGACGATCACCCACACGAGTGTATATAATTCCTACATACAATGAGGCATTTGAGGGGGAGAATGTGCTGTTTGACCTTTTGTCAAAAGAATTTGAAAAGCCACATATTTTCCCCCAAAACTGTCTGCATCAGGAGCAGGCGCTGGCTGAGGAAATCGCACAGGTTTGCAAGTTCTGAATTACTATGACCCCACCATAGTGCAATATTTGCAAGATGGAGTAGAATGAGTTAAGCTCCAAGAGACGGTCCTTTAACTCAGTTAACACTCACTGCTCATCACAGGCTTCACATACATCTTTCTAGTGTCTTGGTAGGAAGTCAGCCTCAATCCTTTGAAATCTACGGTTATTAAAGAAACCAGAGGGACTTTTCCAGATCTAAACTATGAAAAATATAAAGAGGCATCTGAGGAAAAAACAGCCCAAAGGAGATAAAATGTTTCTGAAGAAGACCCCGGTGTCGTAACCAAACTGAACCGAGCATCTGATGCACTGTTAGTCATCGGTAGTTTGAGCTGTTTCTACATGGCATAATGGTGACACCTACAGGAAAAAAACTCATCTGCTATCTCTGCAGCCCAGAAAGGAGTGGATGACATCACTTTATTAACATTATCTCCTTATTAGAGGCTGTACAGACTGTGCAAGCAAGTGAAATACGTGTCACTTGAACAAGTAAGTGCTGGCTGCAGACCAACGTCATTATTGGGATAATGACAAAACAGGATCTGGGAGCCATCAACTCCCTCCAAACCTGCTGAAGAAGCCACTGATACCAAGCAAAGCACAAATGACAGTAAAATTAGGAGAAAAAAAAAAAAAAGAAAAAAAAAAGGAAAGTTACTGTAATAATGCTTCTTTCTGAAAGCATCTTTTGAGCTTTGCTTGGTGTATGCCCGTGTGTGGCTCCAGGACACAGCTACTTGTGCACCCAGAGAGCCGTGGACTGAGTTACACTGAGACTATTGCTGAACACAGACAGGTTTGGGAGAACATCCCACCGCTTCCCACTCCTTCAGCGACGAACTCACTGCAGGGCAGAGCACAGGCTGGTACCTCACGCTTGGCCTGTGCCCGTTTACTATTTTCTCAGCAGCGTTACAGGACTTGATACAGAACTATTCAGTCCTGTAGTTCAGAAGAACATTCAAACATTAGAGCACATAATATTTCTTAGGAAGTTTAGTATGATCTCTAATCAGAATGGATTTTAAGAAAGTAAAATATCCTACAGATAAAATAAAAACTTTGTTTTTAACTCTCATTAAAGAGTCACCATTTGTGAAATTCGCAGGCAAAGACATAGAAGAAAAACCCAGGTATTTGTCATTGTTTTTATTTTTACAGGCAATTTTGAACATTATACATGATATAAAATACTCATTGTCTGAAGCATACCCTAAAGATAACCACCAGGAAAGCTTCAGTTCATAATTTATCTAGTTGCGTATAGGTACAATTTCCCTTGTGCCTCAAAAGTTACCAGAGGACAGGTCCTTTCTGACCACACAGTGAGTATTAGACTAACCTGGTAAGACCACAGACAATACAGTTTCCACAAAGCATAAACAAAGTGGCATTGTCATTGATTTCCAAAATGAGATTCGAAAAATTAATATTAAAATAAAACCATTTAATAAAACATCCAGTCCATAGTTCAGTTTCTTTTTGAGCACTTCCCATTGTGTTGCTGTTAAGACTTAGCAGAAGCTGTTTTCTGTGGCAGACAGATCTAAATGTGTCTCAAGCTCATGACGGTATGTGCACAGACAGCTGTGCAGCCCCAGTAATGAGTAATTAGCTAACGCAGTTCTTTTGATTATGTCTATATGTCCAGTAGCCTCTAATTTCCATTTTCAATTTGTTAAAGCATTTCCCCAAAAAATATCTCCCAACAAAAATAGCGCTTTAAAAGGCCACACTAAAGGGATGTCTGAAGCAACAAAGGGCTAGATCAGTCAGAACTTTACAACCACAAAGCAAGTCAAAACAAGTGAAAACTAAAATACTTCTCGCTCATGGAAGGACTGGGGCAGAGCCCAACAAATGGAATCAGATCTAACAGTGGGCAATCAAAGAAAGGGGGGGGGGTGCATTTTGTTCTCCACCCCCAGCTGTAAATTCCTGCAGCATCTTTTTGTGCTGATACATGTTCTGGTCTGGCTAAAAACTAAATCCAGAAAAAAAAAAAAAGAATTGGTTCCCTGCTCTGGCCCATTGCCTGGTCAGGGAGCATCGTTACCAGTAAAAGGGAAGTGACAGGAGGCTCCATTTGGCTGGACACCAGCATTAGATCAGCTTAAAGCAGTTATCAACCTACAGCCAAAGCCCACCCACCTGCACTGGCTCTGCATAGATCAATGCTAACCTGATTTTTAAACAGACCAGCTTCCTCTGGGCAGCTTGGTTTCCTACATTTTTACCAAATTAAGCCAGCTTACTACATGAGACAGCTAGTTTTGGGTCAGATCAGGGTCAGCCTCTCCGATTTCATCAGGGGGAAAAAGTGTTTTGGTTCAGGCCACGTCAGGATACCATTTCTTCCGCCGCCCAACGTGCGGCCGAGCCAGGCAGCTCCAGCTCCATTCCATGCCTGCACACCGCTGGCTTAAAGGCAGAAGTTATGGATTACTCGAAGGTGTAGCTCAAGCCTCATTGCCAGGGGCACCCCGGCGGACAGCATGCTTAGCGCAGCCTGCCTGGGGCGGAGGTTGCCCAGGGAGGTGGTTGAGGCCCCTTCCCTGGAGATATTCAAGGTGAGGCTCGACGAGGCCCTAGGCAACCTGGTCTAGTTGGTGTCCCCGCTGACTGCGGGGAGGTCGGACTAGATGACCTTTGGAGGTCCCTTCCGGCCCGGACCAATTCTATGATTCTATCTCCACGCATGGGCAAACCTGCCGCACCCACAGATGCCCACTCCGCGGTGCTGCTGCGGGGAACGCCTCAGCGGCAGCTCCCATAGCCGTGCCCGGCAGCCAGGCTCGACGGCACCGCGCTCAGGGGCGCGGGGTTTTTAATTCCTCGCAGTTTTTAATTCCTCCTCTCAACATCCCTCCCGGACGCACCGGCGGCCGGGCCGGGCCCCGCGGCCTTCCTCAGCGCTCCCTCACGGCCGCGCCTCGCCACCAGGCCCCCTTCCCACCCGGGCTGCCCGTCGTTGCGCCAGCCCGGCCCCGCCGCGCCCGCCTCAACGCTGCCTCACTGCAGGCGGCCAGCGGGCAGCCCCGCAGCTCGGGGGCCTTGCGGCGGAGCGGGGCGGGACGTACCAAGTCCCGCCGCCCACGACGGCCGGTGTGGGCGGGGCCGGGAGGGAGGATGGATGCGGCGCTGCTCGCTGCCGCCGCTGTTCTTCTCGCTGTCCTCCTCTTCTTCGCCACCCGCCTCCGCGGCCAGGCGAGGGCAGGTGGGTCACGGCTCGCCTAGGCCTCCCCTCCTCCCGTGGCCGCTCGCCGGCCTGGCCCGCCCCCGCTCTCAACGGGCGCGCGAGGGAGGGGCGGGGGCCGGGGGGGGAGTTGCGTCTCCATGGAAACCGGGGTGGGGGCGCCTCGCCTGAGGCCTTCCCTTGAGGGGAAGCCGCCGTGGCGGGGGGGTCCTGCGGGTTCCCCGGGATCCCTGGTGTCCTGCCCTTCTTTCTGCTCGCCGGGGTCGCTACTCGGGCCCCGGAGTGGCAGTCCCGGCGGCGGCGAGGCCTGCTGCTGGTTGAGGCCCCGGCCCGAGGCGGCACCAGGGTGAGGGACGCCGGGTTTGCCGTGGGGGTGAAAGTCTGGCTGGGTTCCCGCTGCCGGGCCGGGTGGGCGGAGGGAAGGTGTCCCTGAGGCTCCTCCTGCAAAACGGAGAGTGAAATCCGCTGCGTGAGGTGACGGCCCAGGCAGGCTGACAGGCGGGTCTTCACTCCGGCTCCTCCCCGGCAGGACCTGGGCAACGGCCCTTTCATGTTCCGGTCAGACCTGAAAGGCCGGCCCCTCTCCTGCCTCTGACTGCCAGCTTTACCGGCATTTTATAGAAATTGCCCGCTTTTGCGCCTTTTTCACGTCGCCCGGCACTGCGGGGGCTTGGTGGCCGCGCCAGGTGTAGGTGCGGTGCTGCGCAGTCCCGTTTTGGGAACGGGCAGATGATACAGCACTTCCAGCCCTTCTGCCTCTCTGTTTTATTGCTGACCAGCAGTTGTGGCAGCGTGAAACCGTGGTGGAAGCGACCTTGTGTAGGTGCGAGTTGCATGTTATGAGAAGAAATCAGATGCGGCTGTGAACTTATCAGCCTTGTTGTGTTTTTCAAAGTGGAAGAAGGGAGGTTGTTTAGCTGTGCGTCTCAAATTCAGATGTTTAGCCACTGACATTCAGATGTTATTACACTGACAAAACTTCGGTGTTTCTCTTTAGAAACACCGAAGTTTTGTCAGTGTAATAACACCAGTTCCAGGTTTTGGGCTTGGGTTTTTTTTGTTTTGTTTTTGGGAAAGCACAATCATGATAGTGCAAGAGCATATGCTGGTAAGGACTTTGTGTTAAAATTATTAACTTTGCTGTTAATAATTAAATTTTCCAACACGTTTCTCTTATGCCTTCTGTCATATGGACCTGGTCTAAGTCTTTCTCAACAGCTTGGAAACTGATGAAAATGTGTCAGATTCCTAGTTAGTTAAAGCTTTTGGTAAAAAAATCAGTGTATTTCCCAGAGAAATTAAACTGCTTGGAAATACATAATTTCCTGAACTTGACGTGTATCATGACACAGGCAAATCAGGTGCTGTGGGACTTGCGAGGAATTATTTTTCTTTTCTTTTTAAGTGTAAAAAGTTATAACTAATGTGAAGCCCAAAGATTTGTTTTAAATGGTCTGAATTCTCAAAAAGCTTTAATACTGTTTTTGAGCAGCTTGGTTAAAGTTAGCTTACATTCAGGATAATTTAATAATTTTGAAGCCTCTTTTCAGTGGTATCTTTTTGACATTTCTGCCTTTTTTATTGTGGTTTTAAGATAATTTTTACCTTTATATACTGATTTGTGTCATTATAAAGTCCTTTACAGAATTCCAAATTGTGGGGATGACTTTGTTCTCCGTATACAACAGAAATTATTTTTCAAAACCATTGGAGCTGTGGTGTATTTAAGATCTACAAAATTTTGTCTTAAACAGGAATTTGCTTTCCTGTTTCTTTTTCTTTGTGGAAAGTGGAAGCTGCTACAGTTCTGCTGGTAAATCTGTGTTGTCCCATAGAAAGGACTTGAAACTGGGGACACCTGACCTAGAGAACTGGGTGGTAGCTCTCACCTTTTCTTGTTAATTTCTGGGGATTGGGGCAGCAGCTTCTCTTCATACTCTTTCTTGAGAAAAATGTTCAAGACTTGACTGCTTTAGATAATGAAGGGAGCACAAGAGGTAAATCCTGTAAATTTGTATTTCCTTTGAAAGGTCATTTGGAGCAGCAGGGTGTTTCCAGCAAGATCAAGCCTGGACTTGTTCTGCCGAGAATAGAAAAAAAGCCATACATGGTTGGCGTATCTATTTGTGAGCAAGCCGTAATGTGATAAGCTGTGCTGGGCAAAAGCACCTCCTCAGGGAAGCCAAGCATACTTCCACCTGTTGCATTTTGAATCACTTTCTCATTGAATTTTACGGGTTAGGTTAGCATGAAGGTAGAAGATGCTGTATGCTGCCGCTGTGCTGGGAAGTACCACTAATGTGCGAGGGTGCAGTAGGTGGAGCCCTCACTGCATCGGTGCAGAACGAGGGAGCTCACAAACTAGTAGCTGTGTCTTGCTGGACTGCCTCGAAACTTGCCAGCCCAGGTGTTAACCTGATGGACTTGCTTATCTGATATAACTGATGATAATGTGCTGTGATAGGCAAAGGATTGCTTTGCAAGAGAAAAAGGTCTTTGCTCTGAGCAACTGGAAATTTGCAAAGCTTTGAAAAGGTGCAGATTTCTACCTGGGGGATGTAAAATGAGGTCCTAAGAAGTCTGGGCTCTGAAAGATTTCATATTATTCTTTGTGCTTCACACAACAACAGCAGTGCTTCACATCCAGTTTGGGAAAAAGCTCTGTTTTCAGAGCAGAGTTCTGCTCTGTTTCTCTTGTGGCAGGAGCTCTGACAGTACAACTGGAGTTTCACAGTTGCTGCTGTGTGCTGACTGACAAGTCAGATGAAGTAATCTCCATTGCTGCCTGTGCACTGTGCTGATGTTTCTGAAAATGCAGAGACAGAGCTGCTCTCTCAGCATGACAGTAAACCTGCTGTCTCCAGAAAAGAGATATTGTCTGGTTTTTGAAAGACTGAGTCAGAAACCAGGGAACGTAAAGCTTAAAATACAAACTAAACCCATGTCCAATTTCCAGACATCTGTTTAATATTTTTTTTTGTATTGCCTGTTAATTTGAGGGCTTTATCTAATTAATTTATTCTGGCCTGCCATTCTGCAAACTGTCGAGCAACTCACAGATTGCTTGTCTCACCAATATAACATTGGTCATTAAGTTTCACTCAGATGTTTCTATATCAAGTCTAATTAGTCTTTTTGTGACTAATCTTTGTGTGGACTGGCTAGCCTGGGGTGCCACTCGTGTCTGAGACATCTGCAGTGACAGAAAAATGAAGAGATGTATTCAGATAAGTGCAGTGGCCAAACCACACCCTGTGCTGCAGGAGATGAAAAAAAAAACAACAGGGCCAGACCCCAGAGGAGGTTATTCTTGACTTCAAATCTGACAGTCAATCCAGTTCCAAGAGTGAAAGCAAGAGGGTTTTTAAGTGTATCCTCTGTATTCTTTGAAACCACCAGTCACACCCCTCCGTGTGCAGCTCGAGTCAGTCTGTGATTCCTTCCATTCGGAGGGAGAGAGAGCACATCTGGCTTTCTAGGTACTGGAATAAATGATGTGTCTTCAGCCACGTAGACAAATCATTGACCCCTGAAGAACCAACCAGGTATAAGTGTGTTACAGGCAGAGTAAATGATTCTTTTCTTCTCCCCCTCATGAAGGATGGGAAGAAATGCAAGGACTAACATTGACGTTTTTCAAATCACTGTCCAGCTGAATGCCTTGCAAACAGAAGCTACAGGGGAGGGGAGAAGAAAAAAAGCTGTATTAAAGCGTATTTTTTTCCTACTAAATGACAATCCATACTGTCTAGGTGCCTTCAGTTGTTTGTCTGAATGTTTTGGAGATCTGTCCAAAGTATTGTCCAGTATTGCCTTGTGTGTTTGACCATGATATGGATCGGGTTTGGTGGGTTTTTTACTACTTTCTGAGCCCTGTTAGCACTGGTCGACTTTGAGGAATTACTGCATTTCCTGTAGAGAATTAAATTGAGAAAACAGGATAGCTTGGTTTATGGGTTTGTCCCTGGGAGGGTTAAGCACCTCAGTAGGAAATGAATATATGGCTTATAAATAGAATCCTCTTTCACAAAATGCAAAACAGTCTTTGTTTCGCAGGACAACGGGAACCAAAACCAAGCCCCAGAATGAATGAGCGCTAGAACTGCATGGCTGATACGCTGTGCAGGACCACCTTTGGAAGTTACTGAGATAGACACACTGAAGCTTTCAGGTGAAAGGGACGCTAGCGTTTGAATTGCAGTGTATTTCAAGAAGTTATTAAGAGAAATGATGCATTTGTATAGAAAGTCTTTTTGTAGACTAAGTATTTCTGGCATTTAGTAGTGTCCCAATAAGCGATCTGCTGCTTTCCTGGGCTTTCCTGTAGCATGTTCTGTAGCATTCAAAATAAGTATTATTATGCTATAAATAAGACTGGGCAAACCTTAAAGCAAAATGATCGGATCCCTGGAGCCTACACTCTGTAATTTATTCTAGACCTGTTTTGATCCACAGATGAAAGAAGTGGATGAGAACAAGAGGGTGACAGCAGTGTGGTAGTGCAGTGACTCAATTCAAAATGTCGCGGTGTGTGTTAGTGCTGGAGTTTGGGGGGGCACTGCTAACATCATTGTTGCAGCAATCCTGAACTGCTGATGGCTTTGCTGGCCGAATACTTCCCCAGTTTACTCTGCTTTGTAGCGTGTGCTGAGCTGAGTGCTGCTGCAGCTATATTGTTATTGGTACCAAAGGTAGCTGCTTTGAAGTTAGTTGAGGTATGCTGAAATGAGCTGCATGCACGCCTTTGATCGTAATGTAGATGTAGTCATAACGAATCTTATTTTCTGATCATAGATATGCTAATATTAGTTTTTTTTTGGAAAGGCATTGGTTGGATCAGAGGATGCTGGAGGCTTGGCAGACTGTGGAAAGCATTTTGTGCTTCTGCTGGGACACTATATAATCCAGCAAAGCATAAAAAAAGTGTCCTGAGTTTAAGTAAATGAATAGTTCTGCAGCTTTTCATGAGACCTTTTGAATATTTACCTGAATTAAGGCATAGTATTTAATACTTTGCAGGATTGAACAAGTAACAACATACAAAAATATCAGTTATGCTTATCAACAGAATATGCAAAGCAGGTATTAAGAGTGGTGATATTTTACCATTACCTGATTGTTTCGGCATGACTACCATAGATGATAGCAACAGGATCATGGAGGTGTCAAAGAAAAACCTGGGGGAAGGTTTTCTATGGAGAACTTCTGAAATGAGCTCACCGGTCCGTTTCTTGCTCCCGTGCTGTCTCCTGGCTGTTTGTCAGTTACGATAGTCCTCACTTGTCAGATCTTAATTAGTAACTGCAGCATATGCAGAGAGGATGGCAGTGAGAGCTGCAGTGATCTTTGGTGTTCTGTCTTCCCCTACATGTGTTTGTTGGGAAACCTGCAGTTTAAATCAGCATGGTAGAACGAAGTTACCCTGTATGTATTACAGCTGTAATTTGTAATCCTTATTTGCTATTCAGGTTTTGTTTCAGGTATAACAATTTACATATTCCATTCTGAAACATGCATGCTCTGAGGCTTGAATTCAGATGAATCTACTTCTAAGTTACACAAGTACAAAATGAAAATGAAAAAAAAATTTAAAAATCAGAATACTTTTGAAGGGGAAAAAAAAAAGTACTTCTGGGTCCTTGCCTTCTGTTAACTCAGAAATGATTAGACTGCTAGTCCTGCCAGATAAAAGGAATTGTTTTCTGGCAGAAGGGAAAAACAGATTATCATTAGATTAAAGTATTAGATTAAGTAAGAATATTTTTTGAGCACTTTGGGGGAGGGGTCTTTGTTTTGTAGTGTGGTGATTTTGGGCGGAGGGGGGGAGTTGTGTGGGGTCTGTCAGATCAAGTAACATTACAGCACATAGCTATAGCTTTCTCTTTATGATGATCTATATGGTATTGTAAAAGAGACTACTGTCAGGGTAAAATTTCCATTGCATAGAGCACTGCTCAGATAAGGTTCCAGTGTATGATCCCACAAGGCAACTTGCACATATCTGCTGCCACGCAGGGAGAAAAAACACATGAGAGTGGGGAGGCATTCTCTCATTTGAAAAACAGCACTAGTATTGTACTTGTGATTGCAAAAGTTGACTAGCAAAAGGACAACTGCAGCAAGCAGAGGTGGCAAGCAAAACTCTCATCAGTTATATTTCCCTTTTGCAGCTGATGAGGAACACCAGCAAAATGTGGCGGCAGCAGCAGCAGTGCCCAGGCTTCAGCCCCATGCTGAAGAGCGGGGAGATGGGATGCCAAGGCGCCGGAGGAACATGGGGAACCGGATGATGGCCCAGAGGAGAGCACAGCAGGCGGAAGACTGGGTGGAAGGTAACGTTTGATTCACTTCATCTTGCAAACACTGAAATGGACCTTAAGAGCAGATGTTAATGTTGATGAAGGGATGCGGTTGGCTTCTGAAGAAAGCTTTTCCGTTTTGTTGACTGTGAATTATTTACAACTTGACTATAATCTATTTGACTGTCTGATTTCTCTCCATACTTCATCACTTGTCTCTAAATACGACTTACCTTTAACTGAAGTGTCTGCCTCCTCCTGTGGTGAATTGAGGCAGTTTGTTGTGCCAAGAGTGCATCACAACATACTCTTCCCTTACTTCATAGAAACTGCCTTTTGTATTTCCCCCTTAGCCTTGCAGGTTAAATTTGGGTAAACAGAATCCTCACCTTGCACTAGAATGATGAGCTGTAGTAAAGCATTGGTTTCTTGCACATCAGTGGGAAGCATTAAATCCCAAAGTGATCTCTTCAAAATCTGAAGTTTTCTTTCTGAGAAGCCATGCAGGTGGTGATTGGAATCAAGCCAATTAGCTGGAGATCACCACAGACTGCAGCATTTTGTCTTACTGCCAGCAGATTGCTGACAACGAGTCCTCTGTTCCTGAGCTGGATCTACTGTTAATAGCTATGTTTCTGTGGTGGGGTTGTAGACAAGAATATGGTGATAAATAACATCTTTCTACACCCTGCAAGCCTCACTCCCTTTGCTGGTGAAACTTCACACATTATTACCTTTATTACTAAAGAGATTATATCACCATGATTCGCCTAACTGGATTCTACTTTCAGATTGTGGGTTAAGTGTTCAGGGTTTCTGCTGAAGTATTGATAAAAGCGGGCTTTGCTTCACTTGAGTTTGCAGTGGAGAGCAGGATATCCTTCTGGTCTGCAGTAGGTGAGAAACAGCACACATCTCTGTGATGCCTTGATTAGGGACTAGTTGCACTTTCTTCAGCTTGTCTCCAGTTTGTAGAAAGTGTCTTGCTCTCGCATTGGGAGATAAATGTGCCATCTAAGCTAATTATGTTCAACACTTTCACAAATGCAAAATTGACAGGTCTGAACTTTTCAACTTTGATTATTTCTTTTCATGTGATAACATCCTGGAAAGAAAATGGAAGCTAAAAATCTTTCACTTTAAACTCCAGACATCAAAAGTTTGAAAGCCAAAGGCTGACAGTGAAGCTGTCAAAGCAAATGGTTTATCTTAGTCACTTTAAGCAATAGAAGAATCTGTGTCATTGGGCTTTATAAATAATTCTTTTGCAGCTTTGCATCAGATGCAAGTGCTGCGTCTCTTGCATGAAGTTTTCTTTGAAATTACATCCCTGTTTTATATGGTTTTTTTTAATTTCTTTTCCAAATTAAAACAACTTCTTGCTCTTTGCTTCTGTTTTCTGCTTCTTTGTGTGATTTTATTTGTATTCTGGGATGATCTTTCCAAGTGCCTAAGCACCACTGCGTAACAGTAACACCAAAGCCTTTGGAGACTGAGCACAGACTTCAGCCATATAGCTATGGAGAGAAGCACCTGTCCCTGATTCTCCAGTGTTGAGGTGTGGAATGACTAGTGCCCATATTACTTGGGATTAGCCCCCCTCTGTCATGGACTGGCTGTGTCCATGCTGGAAAGCCCTTAGCCTGGCCCTGAGCTACACGTCTTAGTGTGGGGTTTGGAGTTTTTTTTCTCTTAGAGAAGGATGTGCTACATGTTTTGAAGCTCACTTTGTGGGTGTGTGGCACAGACCTAAAATCTCCTCTTGGATTTGTCTCCTTTGTGCAGGGCCATGTGCTTTCATCTCTATTTCATTGTAATATAGAGCAGTTTTCTCTGATTACTGCCTCCATTTGAAACTGTTGAAATAGCAAGTTATCTCCACAGCAGAGTTTTGTGTTACAAAAATTAGTTGACTTGCATGGAAAGAGAGTCCAGAATGTATGCAGTGATGTACAGTCCCAGGCAATGCAGGACCAGTTGGGGCACCCAGGGCTGAAGAGCAAAGTTATTTGGCAGTGTAGACAGAAACACTGAAAACAAGCCAGTCTGGTTTCTTCGGTCTTGACTTGTAAATATTCTTGTTGCTTTAGAAGGCTTCTGAACATCTGCAACTGAAGTGGATTTTTTTTTCGTTGTTAAAATACTGTTAAATTTGCTAAAATGTTTTACTAGTAAGTTTCTGTTGTGTGTGTGGAATTTCCACTCTGGGCCTGTGCTTAGCTTTGGGCAAAGCTACCTGATCCTGCTCTGTGTCGCTCTGACTTCTCCCACAGGTCGGTGCAGGCATAATACCAAACCATTGCTACAAGATGTCTAGCCCTGAACTTGGGAAGGGCATGAGGATGCCCTGGCCATATCTATGTTACACTTACAGACATAAAAGTGGAGTAAGGTAGGAACTGCTGTTATGACCAAAGTATTCTGCCTGTTGGGAGCCAGTTTTGCTGACTCTAGGAAATGGTCTCGAAGCAACACTTGCAGGCTTTGGAGCTGTGGTTAGCATGAGGGTTTTCTGTTTTCCGTCTGACAATCAGATTTCAATTCCAGAATGAGAAAGAAAGCTTCAAGGATGAAATAGTAGCCCACAGTTTCTGCTGCCTGTGCTAAGCTGTTGTATTGTGACAGTACTCAAATCTTTTGCAGAGTAATGGGGGTGGAAAAAACCCAAAACAAATTGTGGCACTAGGATCAGAACCTTGATAACTTTTAATTGTCCCTTCTGTAATTGAAATATTAGTCTTATTTACTTGCAAGTCTGGATGAGGAATTATTTCATACAGCAAAGAGAGTGGATTATTATTTTGAATACTCAAATCTCCACCCATTGCCAGTGGAGCTAAACCAGGTTATAATTCCTTCTTTAGCTCAGTGGGATGGAGTAAGACACCTGAATTACTTGCAGATTGGCACAGACAGAAAATAAAGGGTGAAGCACTAAATGCCTCAACTTTCCTACCAGAACTGCAACCCACGCCATGTACGTAGGTTCCTTATTCATGGGTTCCATGTGGGCTGCGTTGTACGGTGGGGGCAGGCCCACTAGCCGGCTGCCTACGCTGGCTCGGTTTGCCTGAGTAATGTTTTTCAGTGGCTGGTTGAGTACTCAAAGGAGGTCATCTGTTATGAGAATATCAACATCTATTAATACCCTCCAATGACCAAAGATTGCTGGGGAGATATTTTTCATTGGTGACAAAGTAATTCTCAAAATGACTGGGACCCCTGAGCTGTGTTCCGCCAGCGTGACTTCCAGGCTGGCTTTAGAGAAATGGGTTTGGTTGGCTTATATTGCCCAATATAATTCTAGTCATAACACCACTGTCCTTCATGCAGTGCAGTGCAATCTAGGCAAGTGTTGTTAAAGTTTGTGTGCCTCGGAGAACATCTGCTCTGCATATTGTAGCAGAGTGCCTATGCCTTTCTGTGTGGAAAATGAGTCAGGAAGGAGAGTTCTGTATTCATGTTGTGAGGTTGCTTCTGATATCCCAGCTAGCAGACTTAATTAGCTGTGTTGTATCTTAATTTAAACTGAACCCAGACAGAAGTGGCTTTGTGGGACTAGCTACAGCCAAGATGAAAATAAACTCCCTGCAAGACAAAAATGTGTGTGAATTTCAGCCATTAATCATTTAGGGCAGGAGAGGCCAAGCTAAGCAGTGGAAGGAAGCTGGGGAAAGGGGATAAACTGGAGTTGGGTTGAGGGTTGTTTGAGGTATGGGTTAGTGTGAATAAATAGAATTAGGCATTTTCCAATTTCAGATCCCATGTGTTTATTGACTGAGGAGGGTGTTTTTCGCTCTTCTTTTTGCTTGACTGATGCTCTGAGTACATCCACTTGGATTTTGATCACCTTTGGGTACGTGTAAAGCTGTTTTGTTGAGAGCTTTTATTTGGTTTCCGGTCACATGCAGAAAAAACAGTTGTCCAATTCTCTAGTTGAGCTTGCCCTTCCAAACCTGCTTATTGTGGCGTGAACATTGCAAAAAAGACTCTGCAGTGAAATAGATACTTTTCTTGACGCTATGTTTTTTTGCTTCTTGGAGTAAAAAGTGGCCCAGCCAATCTGATGTTTGTGTAAAAGTTGTAGTACTATAATTTCCTATCAAGTGACGAGAAACGTGTGGGGATGAACTTATAATGGCAAATATGGTTGGGTCATCTTGATCCCACTGTGGTAAAAATGAGGATGATGATCTGAGGCAAATATCTGTTTGCTTGAAGAACTGTTATACATTATTTCCGAAAGTGACTTTGTAGAAACATGTAGTGAGAAAACCTGCCTGCCTCAGCACGCAATACAGAGTTTGCAGAGCGACAGAGGCATGCACAGGCAAAGTGCCTTTTCCAGCACTGTTCTATCAGTTGGTGAGTAGGACGCAGATTTTGCAGTCTAGGTTTTCTGTCACTTGGAGTAGTGTCTTGGACCAAAACTTGCTGCTGTTGATTTGGAGTGGCATTTTTGTTGGCTGAAACTGGTGGGTGTTACCACACCATGATTTAGGGTAGCTACAAAGAAACAGACTTCTCTAAGAACTGATAGCAATCTCCAAACCACCAAGCAAAACAAAGACCACTGGGCAACCCTCTGGTTAGAAGGCTTTGATGGGTGTTGCGGGTAAGGCTAATCTAGATGAAGAAACAAGGCAAAACAAGAAGAACATGCCAGGAGAGCCTAAGCAGCCCAGTACCTTTCCAGGGAATGTTTTCAAGGGTTTAATTTTGCAAGATGCTCACTTCCACATCCTACAAACCATTGACCTCTCTGACTTGTTGCAAAAAGTGTTGCCAAAAAATGGGACGTTGTTGGTTGGTTTTTTTAACAAACAGAAAGCAAGGACTGCATCAAAGAAATAATCTGGTTTCATCAATGCCATTTATTCCAAACTGGTACAGACCATAGGCTCTCTACTTTTGGCAGCAGCATATAACTCCAAAAGATTAAATATCACAACATCTGCATGCCTTTTCTCTGAGCTTTTAGCATTGTACATCCGAGCACAGGTGTAGGAATGTCCAGTATGGTGAACGTTGGATTAAATTTACTTCCACAGGACCAGTAACAATAAACCCAACAGCTTTTGACAGTCTGAGTGCTCTAGCCTGTGAAATAAAACACAGTAACAGAAAGTTAATGTTTCCAACATAAATTAAATCGTAAGTTCCTCTCTCTTCTTTTGCCTGGCAAGACTTGGAGATCTCATGTTTTTATTCTTAAGTGTTAATAATCTCTATTGAGGAAGAAAGCACAAAACAAAAAGTTTTAAGAAGTTTTAATAAAATAATCGGGCATGTTAAAATACTCATTATTGCTTTGTGTAGCATCTAAGTCCAGCATTCAAACCTTGCATTTAAAAATATCTTGCATGAGTGTTTTCTGCTAGTTTGGAGGGGAAATAGTATAAAAAATAATTATAATTTTTTATCCCCATTCAGTGATGGTTACTGTGCACAACTTAGAGAAGAATGTTTGTGCTGAAATTTCTCAAAATAAGAAGCACTTTGTCTAAGCAGACTCTCTACGTCGCATGTAATGTTCCATCTCCCCATATTCTGGTATACCAAAAGATCTGGAAAATGTGTAAACTTAGAAACACTGATGTGTTCCCATGCTGTTCTTGTTAAACAGCTGGTAATAGAGCTATAATAATTGATGTGGTAGTTGAAATAATTTAATGCTTAATCAGTAGGAAAACCTTTCTAGTGTAGTTAAACTTTGAATACTAATATTCTAACTAGTAAATCAAAAGTTAGTTTTGACTTGCTACTATTGATATAGAAAGTGATTTTAGTTATCAAAGTATCCACAATGTGTGTCTGCCCTTGAGACATTTCAAGTGCAGATGGTGTGTGGAAGAGGTAGGTGTGTGGTTTCTCAGTTATACCACATGGCTTTATTTGAGAAAAATCTTCAAGTCATTTTACTTCTGCTCTAAAGGGCTGATGTCCTTTGTTTGCTGACCTTTTTCTGTCCTAAGTGTAGGCTGACTTTGTGGCTTCAGATTAATAAGCCAATGTCTTGTTTGTTTCCTAAACTGGGTACCTACCAAATTAAAAAATAATGAAGTTAAAATTGTTAGGACTGTGCCACCATAGAACTGTGTTAGTCATGAATGCCCACACCTTTCCATGTGGCAGACCCATTCCTTTTCAGTGTCTGGTGTATTACGTCTATTCAGTGTTAATAACACACACCTGTCTTCTGCCTTCAGGATGAACTGTTTGTCTTGCCTGGCATCTTACTCCTTTTAAGTGCTGCATAAATAGTAAATAAAACAGCTAGCTGTGCCCAAAGGGCTTCTTGTGAATAGCCACATGTGCAGCTTGCGTCCTTTTTCATGGATGGGAATCCATTTTCTTCATTTCCAAAACTTAATAGGAAGCAAGACAGACCCTTTGGACATAGATGACAAGGGCAACTAAAATATGCAATCGGCTTGTTTCATTTGGAGTTTTTGCATATTCTGTACACAGTAGCTGGTAAATTCCTGTCCTGATAGAGAACATCAGGATTCCAACAACTTTCTAATGGTATTGGGAAGTATTTTTAAAAAGTAGTCATTTCAAGAGTTTCAAACCTCTGTGTGACTATTAACTGATTCCTGTTGTCCTGCCTTTCAGTATGTTCAAAATGTTAAGGAAAAGCTAAGGTTCCCTGAAGCTCTCTCTCAGCTGTCTAGCTGAGCAAAACCCATGGTTGTATAAAGCATAGTATGTAAAGTGGTGTGAAAGCATCACTGTAAGTTGGGGTATTTCCACATTCTTCCTTTTGGAGCTGGAAGCTGGTGGGAATGCTTTGGAAGCTCTGGAAATGTTGGTATAGTTACGTTGATCTCCGTAAAGATGGACCAGAACATGATGGTAGGGTTGTGACTGTAGCTGAAAGCAGTCCCATTATGTCGCATCCACGCAGTTCAGGTGAAGATGGTCCCATGTGCCTTCAGGTTTGGAGTGCTTTATCAGCACCATATTGTGAAGCGGGAACAAGACTTCCATGTCCTGTGGTATTGTGAGCAGTTAGGGAAAGTCACTACTGAAAAACTGCTTGCATCAAGTTCAGAGCACTAAACTTATCTCCGTTTCCTGCCATAACCCTATGTGCATCCCAGAACTGCCATGTTTTAAGGCATCAGATAAACTGTACAGAGAGAACACCATAGAACATCAGCCTTCAAACAAATACACATTTACAGCTTCAACTATACAACGATGTCTGATGTTAGGCTTCCCAACCGAATATCCTTGCAGGATGGCCAACCCTAGTGCTTTGGGTGATAATAAACTGCTTTCACAAGTAGTGAGCACAATTAACTGAATGTCTTGCATCACATCTGAAGCACAGGGGCAGATGGAGTGCATGTTCATATGGACTGACCCCCCCCATGAGGTCTACTAGTGTTGACAAGTATGAGTATGTAAAAAGTGATTGTTGAAAACTGCTGAAATGATAGTTTCTTTATATGGAAAAAAAAATCGGTGCAGCTATTCTGCTACAATAACCAATTGATTCAGCAGATCCTTTCACCATGTGCTTATATTCTTGTCAGCATGTTCAGGTTTATTTAGCACATACTAATTGCACCCAGGTTTAGTGCACTGTTGACCCTTAATACTCTGCTGAATCATTGGCTGTGTCTGCATCGCTGTCTCTGTCTTTTGTTGGATTTGACTCCATGTACTAGAAAAAGCCTGGAGGAAGTGGTACTTAGGGGATCATCACATCAGATGCTTCAAACAGGAGGAAAGCAAATGCTACTGAACAAAGGCGCGTTTGATCCAGGACTAGAAAAAGGCTTTAAAAGCCTTTCTAGACTTCTGCCTGACTTCTGGCTCAGGTACTCTTAATATAAATGAAATCTGAGAAGCATTCAGAGCCTCAGGTTGAATAGTGTCATAGATGGTGTTTTATACTTGTGATGTTTTCCAGAAATAATTTTCGAAAGAATAATACCAGTATTGAACTGTTAGTTTTGGAGTAACAGCTGCTAATGCTGGGTTGCTCACCCATTGTGTTTGGAACTCCCCTTGGCCTGGTATTTAGAACTAAAGTTATTTTAAGCTTCAGCAAAATTGTAGGAGCAACCGTGTCAAGTCTGACTGTCCCCTGTTGCTCTCTTTGTTTGTAGTGTAGGAAGGGGGAACCCCTTTTGATCATCCTGGTAATCAGATACCAGTAATTCTCTGAAGCCCAGTTCAGCAAGCCTGCCTCCTGTTAACTTCCATGTCCTGAAAACAGTAAAGTTATTTGAGAGCCACCTACACAGCTCTCAGTTACATTTGTTTCTGATTATGTGTCTCAGTGGCTTAACCATAGTACCATACTGTGTATTGGAATTAGTAAAACAAGATTGTTTCAAACCTACTTCTGCATATAAAAGAAGGGTGAATCTTGTTCATCCATGTGCTCCTTTAACAGCAGCTTTTTTTAGGTTCCCAAAAAAGGGGACCAGACTCTCTGGAAGGAGCTCACTGAAGAAAATACCCTGCTGCAGCGCTAGCAAACCAGTTCTGGTGATTGCCACAGTACAGTCAGCTCCAGGTAGAGCTGCTGCAGGCTCTCATGAAACTAGTTATCAAACATGATGGGCTTTTTCTTCTTATTAGCCCTGGCTTAGAAACCAAGGGCTCAAGGGTTGTGTGAGTGGGAAATTGTTTTTCCCGCCCAGTGACACGGGGCTAAAACTTAACTGAGGAAGAACTTCCCCTGCACACTTCTCCCTCCCTAGATAAACACTGCGTGTCAGGAAGATTGCAGGAGCTGGCTGTGCTGTTCTTCAGATTACCCATCAGACTTCAAGTGTGTGGATCTGAAGTCAGCATCAAGCATAACAGCACTGTGGATGCTCAAAGTGTGAATTACTTTCCTCAAAAAAGGGATCCATGTGATAAAGATCTTTCTTTTTGATTCTGACATCTGATTCAGACACATGAATCTCTATATATTAGAGTATAGTGTTTCATGAAGTAAGCTAATGATTTCTTTTTGCATGTTGAGGTCAATCCACAGTACTTATGTTGTAGGATCAAGGACTAATTTAAATTGGCAAATAAAGTGGCCAGGTGTTCATGAGACATTGGTGCACTGTAAGAGGGAAGGAAAAGGCCGTCTTTAAAAGCTTTTCAGTCTTAGCCCCCTGAGTGAGCAGAAATACAATATGCACATCGTTTGAGCATGACGCTTTTATATTTCACAGTTGCGGAAATCATTTTTATAAACAACCAATTTTCATACTACTGGGAGCTATTTTCATGTAGTTCTATTGCAGTCAGGCCCAAGATTTGCATTGCAGGGATTTTTGATTTTTTTCTTCCTCCATTAAAGGTTAGTTATATCAGGGTAGAACCAGTAGATGAGTGGCATACCTCTGAATCTTACTTTTGAATGGATGTCTGTTGTGCTAAGCTTAAAGGTAACTGGGAAGAAAGTCTCTGCAGGTCAGCATTAAGCAGTAATATAATCACAACCATCATCACCTTTTCTGTATAAGAGAATGTCAGTCTTTTAATTGTGGAAAGCAGGAAATAAAAAGCCTTCCTTCTATGGATCGAGTAATTTTTTACCTCTGGCAGTCCCTGTGGGTTATAGGTTTTTTTGCCTTTTTCTATCTAATAAGTCTTGTCTGAAATGTATGTGTCTCCTTTTCATCTGCTGCTGCTTTCCTAGGAAGCAGTAAAGTTTCTCGAAGGGACTTTTTACAGATGATTTAAAATTTGTCATTTACACAATGTTGCAGAGGAAGATGATGCTGAGGAGGTGCCAGAATTTCAGGTGTCTGGGAAAATCGGAGCAAAGAAGCAGAGGAAATTAGAAGAGAAACAAGCCAGAAAAGCACAGAGAGAGGTAAGCATTTCCTGCCACGTACAGAGACCAGAGCAGACCCTGAATAGCAGTACTCAGCAAAGAGCTGGTGATGACAGACACCCCAAAAAGGCAAAGGCAATATCATCACAACGGTTGTGTTTTTGTTTTAAAAATGTAAATTCAGCTTTTTATGTTGTACCCCAAGAGGGCCATGGAAAATTGTATCTCATTTTCTTTCCATTAGGTTCTCTGGCATTCTTGTGAGGAGGAGGGAGAAGTTTAACTCTTGAATACTTTTTACTGGATGTTTCCACTGGCTTGCAGCTTAATGTCAGTACTTTCTCCCCTTAAAAATACACTAAAGCCCACATAGCATTGTTGTTACACTGGGTGTATAACCAAAACTGTGGGCAGTTCTGAGTAGTGTGCCTGTGTGCCTGTGGTCTCATAGCGCAAAAACTTTGTATGGGTTTATGTATGTTTAGCTATTTTTATTGTTTTTAGGGATTGGGGTGAGATTTTGCTCGAAGTTTGGCCCTTAAAGAGAGACCAGGTATACGGATTGAACACACTGTGGTTTTCTCAGTTGTTCTTTCTTAAATCTGCGTGTTAAAGTACTCACTTAAATACTGTTGTGTTTTTTCAGTTTTGACCAGCGTTTTGCTGTTAACTCCAGGGAAGCAACAGGCTTTTTGAAACTTACTTTCTGAACTGTGCTCGTGGATGGTAGCAAATTATACATTAATTCCTTTTAATTGTTCTATATATTTTTTGCAAACTCTGTATTGTTCTGTAACTTGGAACGTGAGGTTGCAAGAAGCAGATAAACAGCCTTTGCATAACAAGAACCTGGAGTGCACGTTGGACTTCATGCATTTTACAAAAAGCCAGAGTTTATGAAACTACTGACATTTCTAATGTGTAGAGGGTCCAAACAAACCCAGTGAAATCCCATCTTGAGAATTTTGTTGTCACCTGAGGTTTAAATCCAATTTCTGCTTTACATTGTACTGGTATGCCCTGTAGATAGGGTGGTTGGTAATAAACTTGGTTATTATGTTATATATAAGCTTCCATTATGATCCTCTTCTCACTCTACACTTTAACCATTTTGTCATTACTTTCCATATTCTATTTAATTCGCCTCTTTTTTTGTGGAAAATCTGAGCAAAGTTGAATGAAGTTAGATAAGCATCGGTTGGTGGAGTGAAGAATCTTTTGTTTCATTTTAAAACATGCTGATTTTTATTTTCCCATGTAGACAGATAAATTCCTCAGGTCTTTTTCTTTGAAACATTCAAAGCCAGAAATCCTCAAATTGAATGTCTTCTGCTTGTTCTTCTAATATATTTCCAATTTAAATATACTGAAGACCAACTTAAAATAAATCTCTAAACAATATGCCCTTCCCCCCCCATATTTTGCATCAGTCTCTTTGCAAGGTTTGGTTTAAAACAAATAATAAAATTATTTTAAGAGACCAGTACAGCTTTTTCTTTAAGAGAATCTTCCCAGGTTAATGATAAATTTGAACACACTTAGTTTTACAGAGTTTGTATTCCCCTTTCCTTTTTTAACTCTCTTTAGATTCCATTGAGGAGAAATGGAATGCCATGACACAATAATACCTAGTATCACGACAGTAAAAAGCTCATATGTACATACGAACCTTAAACCCTTACTGAGATACATGTAATGCAAGTGGGAAGGGTGGTTTCTAAATTTACCACAATGTTGAAGGTGGGGGGGGGAGTTAAATGATGATGACTTTTTATTGTTATTCTCTTTACATTTTCTTTCTGAACATGCATGTAGGAAGATAGTAAGAAACCCCCATGGTATCACATTATGAAATTAAAAAATGTATCTTCAGGAAGAGTAAGGCTTGGTTTGCATCATTTATTTTATTTTTTTTTAGGCTGAAGAAGCAGAACGCGAAGAACGGAAAAAACTTGAGTCAAAAAGAGAGGAGGAAAGGCGGAAAGAAGAGGAGAGAATACGTCTCGAGGAAGAACGACAGGTGGGATTAGTTGTATTTATAGATGGAAATTTTGAACCAGGCTTGTCTTTGTTTCTATGTAAGTTCTGTGATCAGCAGAACTCCCTTTGGCTTTCATTACTATTGCATACATCTTTAATTTGTTTTGTGGTTTTTTTTCTCCATTTTCTTTGAATTACAGTAATACTTAGTTATTTCAATTGTAGATCCCAGCTTTATTCCCCTAAGTGCTTGGCAGAAGTGAAAACTGCTCCAAACATCAATACACACATACAGCAGCAAGCATCCGCCCACCGTAGAGTCTAGGGCAAAATGAAATCTGATCTCCTGGTAGTGTATCTGCTACTGCTGTATGCCATAGTGACAGATTGTTTGGTCAATTTGTTATGTTGACAAACATTGCTGATTAAGTTGGCCGTTAGTTCATCTGGGAGCTATTTAAGTGCAGGTATACAAAGGAAGGAGTTGTACCTAGTAGCGAGAGAAATTCTGGGGGTTGCTTGCTTTGTGTCTGACAAGAGAAGTTTGGTTATCACAGAATCATAGAATAATATAAGTTGGGACCTGTGGAGACCATCTGGTCTATTTGCCTGCTCAAACCATGTCCGGTTAGAGCAGGTTGCTCAGGACCTTGACCAGACCAGCTTTGAGTGTCTCATAAGGAAGGAGATTTCGCAACTTCACTGGGCCCCCCATTGTGCTCATTTGAGCTGCCTGCCTGTCAACTGTAACCAGCAGGGCAGAAAGTGAAAGACATCAGCAACTGATTTTACAACTGTTGTGCAAAATTGTACGATTTTATTCTAATTATACAAGTTTACTTGTGCTTCACAATTAAAGGATTCTAAACTATGCATACAAATGTGTGTGTTAGCAGGGGTGACCCAGAAAAACAGGTACTGTGCAATTGAAATGCTTTTGTTGAATACTTTCATCAGTGAGGGAGGCAAACTTATTTCAAAGTCACTTTGTGTATTCTGGGCATCAGTGCTACTGGCTAAGAACTAGGATTGACTTCACACTCTCTGATGCTTGAGCAAGTTGTGTGGTAGCTTTGCAACGTGCTTCTGGAGGCAAGGACCAAAGTGTTCTGCACAATCCTGTGCTTAATAATTGCTGTCCCAGGGGAGCATAGCTCCCAGGTTTCAGTATTAATTTTTTGGGATACTTAAATGTGCATGGAAATTTGTGTCTCTGGTTTGTAATGAGCAGATTTATTCTAATTTGTTCTAAGCGCAGGCTGTGTAAGTGGGATGTGTTGCTGACAACAGTTAAAAAGAGGGAAAGACAATTTTTCCTTTCCTCTGTTCAAGGTATGAAGGCAAGATAAAGCAATTACAATTATTTTTTTTCCACACATTACGCACAAAGATTGCATCCATGAGATTTATTGTAGAATGTATGTTTACCTTTATCTTCTGAACTCTCTGTTTGTTTCCTTTTCATCAATAGAAGGCTCCTGAATTTCAGAAATTGAAATGGATGAAGAGAATGTCAGTACTACATCATCAGGATATATAGCATGGGCCAAAACTTTGACTTGTAAAATAACTTGGACAAACTTCCAGGAGACCAATTATTCCATAGATGCCCTTCTGAGAAAGGTGTAGAAATTTAGAAGTACCTTAGTGGGCAAAGCATGAACCCTGGGACTGGATAACTGATCTCAGCTATTTTGTGCTACTCCTGTGCTTAGCCAAGCTGTTTGCTGACAGCAGAACTATCAACCCTGGCTTCCTGTGGATCCGTGTCTATTTGCTTTTCCCATGCCCACACACTTCAGTAGCACCAGCTAATGCCTTGTGGTCCCTGTGACCATTCTGTTTTTCTCCTAAGTATTGCAAATTTCTCCTCATATTTGCAGCTCAGAAAGAGGTAAGATGAGCTCTGGCTGCCTCTAAAGCACATCTGTTGCCCATCTTTGTATGCCATGGAGCTTGGCATAACAGATAAGTGAGATGGCAGTTTTCCTCCACTGGTGTATTCTTTTAAGTGCTTTCTCTCCACCCAGTTACCTAATATATATATATTTTTTTTTTTAAGATTCTAGGAACTCAATGTCCTTGAAACCCTGAAGAGTTGGTTGAAATGAACCAAATGACTAGAATAGTCTGGGGAGGATTAGGAGGGCGCACTTGCTGGATGCTAACATTGTTTAAAAGTCACTTCTTTTAGACGAGGCTAAACGAACAGAATTTCAATTTCTTCCAGAGGGGTGGCAGCACGGCAGGTGAATTGCTAAGCAAATTGCAGTTGAGCTTGGCCAACCTGCTCAAAAGAAGCTGTAGCCCAGAACAAAGATCTTACCTTGTTGATTGCCTGCGGGTTTGACTGGGGTTTAGCAGTGCAGCTGGCTAATCAGGACCAGTCAGGCATGGTTGAAAAGTTGAGTAGAAAATAAGGGTGAAATTCTAACTAGGTGACTCCTCACACAGAAAGTGCTTATTAACATCTTTGACTTTTTTTTTTTTTTAATCCATGTCTGTTCAATGTAGGGCTGAGTAACTTATTTTGATTGAATGAGAAAAATCTTGCTTGTTTTTACTTTAATTTTTAGTATTCCTAGTAAAGATTGCACTAAAACACTTCCACCTCCATTTCACAGGGCTCAGTGAAAAATAGGAGTATAAAGTAAGGCTTTGGGTTTTTTATTTTATTTTTAAACTTTGTGCTCAACAGTCCAAAGGAATATTTGCTAGAATTTTGAAAATTTCTCAGATGCTTGAATCAAACTTACTATTCACTTTAGGCAATAACTCCCTTGGCTACTTAGAGTCTGTAATTTTAACCTTTTTTTTTGGTTGGTTCGTTTGTTTGTTTTTCCAGGTAGTCTCTGTCAGGGCAACAAGCCAACCCACTGGGCTACATCAAGAATGTTATTCTGCTACTCAGGGGAAAGTGTTTTCAATATTTTATTTTTGCTTGGGTCTAAACAGGCGTATAATCCAGTTACCGCTGAACATCTTGAGTGCCGATTGAAGTAAACGTGTCTGACAGTATTTAATCTTCATCCTCAAGCGGTTTTTAGTAATTTTAAGTCTCTGTTTTCATCTGAGTCTTTAAGAGGAAACAGAACAATTCAAGACTTACACGTGTCTGAGGTTGTGTTGTTTGAATTTCTGCTTCAGTCAGCAAAGAAAGCAGTATTATAGGGAGCATGGTAATAACACGACTTCAGTGTTTTAGTCCTGACTTGTTGATGGGAGGGGAAACAAATTGAATTAATAGATAGTCGATTACTGTGCATGTAAGCATAGCCTGTCTTTATGATCATAACATCTTATCTTTCAAATCTTGTTGCAGACTGATTGTATGATGTAGAAGATACTGCCTCTTGCTTCTAGGTCCCTATAAGTGATAAAGGAATCATTGGATTTATTGTATTTTTATAGAATACATAGGAAAAAATGTCATTTATGCGTTCCTCTAGAGAAAGGATTCTTCATTTCCACAAGTAACATTTTGTCACAAGTAAGCCCTTGTGGACTACACATGTGGTAATCGTATTTCAGCATATAAGTTAGGACATTGAAAGGCAAAATTATGAAAAGTAGCTCCAGTAGTGATAGTCAGGAGATAAAAGCCAGAGGGCAGCTGGTTATATGGTTTTTGGAGGCAGTTTGATTACTGACGCTTCTGTAGTTTATATAATCCTGTAGGCACAAGAAGTTTAGTTTATTACTAAAATTTGTCTGAGGAATATTATGGTTGTCAGCTTAATTTTTTTTCCCTTTGTTTTCCAGTACATCAGAGTATTTCTGCAGGTAACAGTGTCAATGGCAAGTCTCCAAACAAGCACAGCCAGCTTTGTTAGCTAAATTTCAGTTGAACATCTTCTTTTTTTTTTTTTCAATCTCTCTCCCAAGAAGTGCTACCAAAATTGTGCTAACTTCTGTGAACATTGAGATTGGCTTTGTGTAAAGGAGAGTTTCCTTTAAGTGTTTCAGCTACAACCTTAAACTAATAGCTGAATCCTAGTCAACAGCACTGGGTGATTCCTGTGCCATTAAATACCATCTCAAAGTTAGTCAGATGACAAGGGAAGTCAAATAGATCAGGAGGATATAAAGTCATGTTGCAGCATTCAGATCTTCTTGAAATTCCCCAGTGTTGATCTCTGATAAAGTCTTCAGGACTATTAACCCTTTCACACACACCCCCCACTCAAGTAGTTTGAGATTTAGGTTCTAGTGGAAATAATGATTCTTGAGTCAGATGAAAACCTACTTTGTTTTATAGGCAAACTGATCGATCTTTCCAGTTACTTTTAGGTAACTCTACACAGTGATGTACTACAACTGGGAACTGTGCCTTCAAGGGGCTAAAATCTTGCAGATACTTGAGAAAAATAACCCCCTGGTTCTATCTAAATCTATTTGTATATACATATAAATAAAATGTGGTTGCCCTTTGGCTCCAGTGTTGCAAACCAGATAATATATTTTTAAATTCAAGTTTCCTTTCCAGTGTTCTGATGACCTGATTGGCTGTGCATGTGAGGAAGCTCCTTTATAATTGGCATTTGCTTCAGCTCTGCTTTACCCTGGGGATTTCCCTTTCACTCTTGGAGTTTTTTAGTGGTGAGATGGTTTACCAACTGCCACCTTATCAATGAGAGCGAACTTCCTCTGATGTTGCAAAACAGTGCCTTCATACAAAGCCTTGCAGATTGC